>BMAO01023334.1:0-20998 GCA_019973975.1 Trichonephila clavata | reverse complement strand
AAAAATGCGAAAGTTTAGAAGAAAAGATAAAAAAAGAGACCCAATTATTATATGAGCAATAAGTAGTTGAATTGTTATGTTATTATATTGTATTATTCAATAAAAGATTATATTATGTTGCGTTTCATGTCACTATGAGAAATTATTTTTAATTTTTTGATATACTTTTATAAATCATTAAATTTCAATAAATTGAAATTTTTTTTTTGTTTTCCATTTTATAATAAATGTACTACATCACAATAGGAAATAAATTTTAGTAAATACTATGAAAAACGAACATAATTTTTATTCTTTTTCTATACATATAGAAAATTTTCTATTTTGATTTAATACAATATTATGAAATGAAAAACAAAAACAAGTTACAATTTATTAAAACTCAATATGTTTATAAAAGTACATCAAAAAATTAAAAGAATCTCTCATAGCAACATGAAACACAACATAACATAATTTGTCACAAGTGTGTGTAAAAGGAGATCATATAGTTACTTTTTTTAATTGAGCTAGATACTTTTTTTTGGAATAGGAAAAACTCTACACACATATTTTATAGAGTTATTAAGATGAATTTTATAAGAGTGAAAAGTTACATTTTTATGTAGCAGGTAAAATCAAATAAAGAAAGCTGATTATAAAAATCTTCATACTGCTGATATAATGCAAGTGCTAAATATGGATTACAGGAGCGTTTATCAAACTGTGGGGCATGCCCCCCCCCCTAGGGGGAACTGATAATCCTAGCAGGGAGGCACGAGCATATCGAAAAGTCAAAAATATAAAATTATTTAAAAAATATTATTTTACTGAAAGGAAACAAAAGAAAATACATTCTGACACATATTAAATAAAATGCATATTTACTCTGATATAATATATTCATAAATACATCAGTACTGCACAATGCATTTTTATCCTTAATTCATCAATACTAAGTTAATATAAGTTAATTTATCCATGGGTTTGTCATATACAAAATTGAATACTTTTCTTGATAATTTGCTAGGTTATAATTAAAGTCGTATCATAATTTTATCATCAAAGTTATTTTATTGAATTCATTCATTGTTATGGTATGGAAGGGAGCGCGATAAAAATGATGGTTGAAAATTGGGTCTCAAACATAGAAAGTTTGAAAAGCACTGAATTACAGAAAAATTTTATTATTACTAATGATGCTTTATATGATAAATTTCTTTTTCGATAAGATTTCTTCTAACTATCGGATAGAATTGTAACAGTTTTGTACCATTTTGAATTTGTCACTAAAAGGATCATTTTTTGAAATAATTGCTTAAAGTTGTATGTGATATTTGTTTTTCTGAAGTGCCAGAGTTAGGCGACTTCCCTTTTTAAACCAGATTAAACTACGTTAGTTTTAACTAAACCAGCAAAGGCATTTGTGGCTGTGATTAATAGCAGGGCTGAGAGGCAGGGAGTGAAAAAACTAAAGTGATATTGTGGAATTTGTGGTCACAGTAGATAATGACTACGGATGATTAGCTACTGTGACGGATCTATACGTGACCTCCTACTAATAATACTCTTGGGTATTCTTTGGGGATAGCAAAATTTATCAATCTTCGCCTAAGAAGAAAACGTGATATGTAAATTAAATTTATTATATATAGTTCTTGTTCGCGAGTTAAGAGAGTTAATGAATTAGAAGTGAAGAGAACAGATAACAGAAAGTTAGAAGGTTACAAGTTTAGTTAACTAGAGGTGACAAGAAAGATACAAGTGAAGATTACCGTAAATGGTTAGAAAGTTCTTGTAAAAGATTATAGTCAGGGAGAGAAAGATAATTTGTATTGATTAGAAGACTGCTTAAGTTCAGGTACTGTCACCTTCATATTACGTTCATAATTAAAGAATTAAAGTGGTTAAGCGGATATTAGTTACATATCTACCATGTAAAGTAATATTAAGGAAGAACTATTATTCTCCCAAAACGCGTCTCTCGTCCCCTCCCTCTGTTGTCTGACTGAATCATCCTATTTGTTGTGTGCATTGATTTATGTTTGAGTCGATTAAAGTGATAAATAAAATTATTGGAAAATATCATGTCGAATCGTCCTTCACTTCCTTCCACACTACTAGCTGGGTCACAGGGTAGATGGGAAGGGCAGTTAATACCTTGAACCTATTAAAATATACCTCTGTATTTTTTATATTTTTTATTAGATGTATATTTTTCGATATGCCTCTTTGAACCTATATAAAAAATGCACTACTGACCATTAAAATTGCAAAAAACAGAAAGAAGTGCAGATAACAAAATGATATTTATTGGACAAATATATTAAACTAGAAATAACAAGTAATTAAATTTTCAAGAAATTTGGGTGCATAGATTCTGAGAAATCAGTTCCAGAACAGCTACCTCTGGCAGTAATAACAATACTTATACGCCTGGGCATTGAGTCAAACAAATATTGGATGGCATGTGTGCAGCTTTAACATGATGCCACAGCTCATCAACCATGATGATTGGCTTATGGTAAAGAACCAAACCCTCGGCAACCATAGACCAGACGTTTTCTGTTGGCGAGAGATCTGGTGAACATGCAGGCAAGGGCCACAATCGAACATTTTTCGTATCAAGGAAGGTCCCTACAATACCGGCGACATGTGGTCGTGCATTATCATGCTGAAACATAGGGTTTCGCAGGGCTCGAATAGAGGGTAGAGCTACGGGTCGTAACACACCAGAAATGTAACGTGCACTGTTCAACGTTAATGCGAACAAGAGGTGACCGAGTAGTGTATCCAATAGCACCCCATACCATCCCGCCAAGTGATGGGCCAGTATGACGATGACGAATGTACGTTGCCAATGTGCGTTCACCACGATGCTGCCAGACACGGACGTGGTCATCTTGATGCTTAAACAGAACCTGGATTCATCTGAAAAAAAATGACTTCTAGCCATTCATGCAACCAGGTTCATTGTCGATTACACCATTGAAGACACCCCTCTCTGTGATGCAGTGTCAAGGGTAGCCGCAGCCATGGTCTCCAAGTTGAGAGTTCATGTTGGTACAAATGTCGTCGAACTGTTCGTGCAGACACTTGTTGTCTTGCAAAAGATCCCAATTCTTGACTCAGGGCTCGTGACGTGGCTGCACGGCCCATTAAGGCTATGCGGATAATATGCCTGTATTCTCGACTGCTAGTGATAGGGAGTCGTTGAGATCCAGCACGGCGTTACGTATTCCCATCCTGAACCTATCGATTCCATATTCTGCTAATAATCATTAGATCTCGACCGACGCTAGCTGCAATACCAAGATACGATAAACTGCAACCCCGCACGCTACAATTCGACCTTTATCAAAGTCATAAAGGAGCTAGTACGCATTCTGCTTCTTCCACGAGGCATCACAACATTTTTTCACAGGCAATTTGTATATGAGAAACCGGCTGAACAACGTCCTTATTTAAACACATCGTAGGTGTCTCTACCGGAGACTGCTTTGTCTGAATGCGCTGAAAAGCTAATCATTTGCATATTACAGCAGCTTCTTCCTGTTGTTTAAGTTTCACGTCTGCAGCATGTCACCTTCTAGGTGTAGCAATTTAATGGCCAGTAGTGTAGGTAAGAAAAAAAGGTAAATAAGTAGACAAAACTTTTAAAGAAGTAAACTTTTAATGATGGGTAGTTTTTATACATTTTGTCATAATTTTATTCAAACATGACAACTTTTTCAAATAACTTTTTTTCAATGTGTGTAATATATAATTATTTATAATGACACATTGATAATAAATAATGTTAAACTGACTACTTTTCAGGAATGGAGATTTTTATTATATTATTACAAAATATATATTGATTATCTTCAACATAAGAGCATTTACATTAAAATTATTTGCTCATATCAAAATGCTTACATCATTAATTATTACATAAGAATTAAAAAAATATTTGCTTTTTTCTATCTTCAACTTCATTTACAGTGACCTAGTCAAAAAGTATAGCAGGCTTCTTCTCTCGTGCGCGTTATTCCTTCTAAAAACAAACTTGAGGCTCTATTTTTTATAGTTTTTTTATAAAAAGTTTAATTGCTACCCCCTTTACAAGGAAAATAGTATATGTAGATTAGTTCTAGTGTATAAAAGGGCGTATGTGCGTGAGTAAGACAGAAAAAGAGAGATAGAGAAGATAATTAACTAGTAATTACTTATACATATAAGCTTTGTTCGCACACTTAGTTGAGATTCATGCTACGAGTTAGAGAGTTATAGATTCATTAAGCTTGTTGGTGATTCCTTGTCTAGATGTAGGTACTTATTTACTTTTGAGTGTGATCTTCATCTTGACAAGTTCTAGGGCCAAATCTCATTGAGTAACCAATTCGATTTTCCTATCCGAAAGTTGAGCTTCCTCTGTTTTGTTGAATATTCAGATTCGGAGTGTATGTTTATCTCTTTAGAAGTAAGGATAAGTGACTTTTGATTAGTTAATTTAGTTATTGATATTACTAGCATAATTAGAACAAAGTTAATATTTAAAAAAGATTAAAGTAATTAATTGTGTTTTGTGATTATTTCTAATATTTTGCGTGTAATGTGGACTCATTCCATTAGGGTTAGGTCCACTAAGTTAGGGTTCCAATCTCAAGCGGAGTTAAACAGGGGGGAACTTCTACAATATTGATCATCCCTTATTTACAATGTTCATTTACATTAATCGCTTTATTTCCTTGAATAGAAAAATGTATGAGTTCTGGTGGATATTTCAAATCAAAATGCATTGTTTCAATTCTGATATTTTTTGCTTATTTTTGTAATGAATTTAACTGATAATAAGCTTCTTTATAAACAGTCATTAAAGCGAATAATCTTTCTCTGTCCAGCTTATGGCCTCGAGCATGCATAATAAACGGACTAAGATCTTGGTGGCAGGCAACCTGCGCAAGTGGGAAGAGAGATTGCTAGAAGTAAGAGCCTATGAAGTTGATATCATCGTGGTTAGCAGAGAATCCACTTCTACTACAGATTGTCCACTCGCTATAGAGGTGAGTATTTCTAATTCAAATAGATTAGTTTAGGGCAAATAATCTAACGTTCAAAATGGATACTTTTCCCACAGCTAAACAAGATATTATTTGAGAGACATAAATCGTATTATAAACACCTTATTTGAGACCAGAGGCAAAACATAAATTTTTAAGAAGTGAAAAGAACTCGAGAAATGTAGATTTAAAAAACGTAAACGCTTATTGAGAGTTTCTTTTTTTAAAAAAATAATGGCAATAATCGAAATGGAGAACAATATAATATCCGTAGATCCCTCTTAATACACAGTGTCCCCCCCAAATCACCGATGATTTGAAAAATAAGTTAAAGAAACCGGAAGGCGATAGAAATGCACGGTTTTCTGCATTCTCTTTGGTAAACAAGGGAATTTATTCTCCACAAGTGTCAAAATTAGTTACAAAGTTCATCAACAGGTGGCACTTCTGACTGAGAATACTACGAAACAATATTTCATAATGACCCCCATTTACTACAGTAGCATGTCACAGTTTCAAGAAAAAATTTGTAGACGCTTGTGTAAACATTTCCCTTTGAATGTGTGTGTGACATGACGTGCATCAGAAACGTATTGTTTAAATTCAGTTATGCTTTGTGGATTGCTACGATAAATCTGATCTTTCACGTACCACCAAAGATAAAAATTCCATAGCGTTAAATCTAAGGAATTGTGGCCCTTCCAAGCCACTAAGCGTTCAAATTTTGCAGTCAAGGGCTATGGCAAGATCATTAAAATGTTAGGGTTGCTGTTGGATGACCTGCTGAAAGACTGCAATAGTTGTCTCCGTAATTGCTGCTATTGGTGGCAGACATTTCCAGTACGCTGAAATTTTTTGAACAATGTTTTTCTCTTGTCGTTTTCTGGTCGTTTTGTTGTTGCAACAAAACTGTGCTCCAGGCTTTAGCGTAACGGAGAATATTAGGCCCCCCCTGAAAAGTCAGGTTTTGCTTTTAATATTTGAAAATTGGTTGAATACGTACTTGGTGTCAGTCAAGCTTTGGGCCTCCTAGAATCCTGCTCCCCACCACGATGCGGGGTGTACGTTACGCCACTGGCTCCAGGAGAAGAAATTCTAAAAGAAGAAATATTCGTTGTTCCGAAAAGCAAACCATTTTAGAAGCACCCAACCAGAATACTGAGTGAATTATAGAGTACCGATCTGTATAAAACTTTTGTTAAAGGTTTCACAGTCATAAGTCACCCCCTGTTCATGAACTTTACAACTAATTTTGAAACTTCGTGAGAATAAATCTTCTGGTTATCAAAGCATTGTTATTGTTGCTAATGCCATATGATCGAGCGATGTCAGATCGAGCTCCATGAGATTCCTCGTGAAGAGGGGTAAGTGCAGAATGCTGCAAGTCAAACATTTCTACCACCTCTCGTTTTTTTCTTTAATTCCTTCTTCAAATCGCCGGTAATTTTTGGGACACTAAGTAGGAATTATTAAGTTGTGCTGTTTGTTCTTATTGAACCTGAGGTTGTTGAGTAGCTCTCGAGGTAACAGTATTATTAAATGAATATGGATTTCCATCGTTGAAAAGTTCATTAGAAGATTTGGATCCAATTCATTTCGTACATGTTTAATGGGGGATTTATATAAATCAGAACAATATGTTCGAGTGATTTCTCATTCTTTCTTAACAAAAACTGGTGATATATTCAACCTATCTCCAGTCTAAAGTATTAAAGTACTGTATAAGCTACAAAAGTGATACATGCTTCTATGACACCTTGGAACAGAAAAAGTACGTGTAGAAAGATTACGCGTTGTGAGAGCACGAGTTTTGTGCATGATACATCCTTGGGAAGTGTACTACGTTCATCTTTATAATGCAACTTTATAGTACTAAAATCACCCTTTCACCCCCCCCCCCCCAATGTTACCTGAAAGATATATTCATTTTACTATGTTAGCTGACGTCCGGAATTTCTTGTGAACCCGAAACCATTTTAATCCGTAAAAGAGAAGTAAGCCTCAAACATTGAGACGCCCGCTTTGTTTTTCTTACAATAACCTTAAAGTGGGTATTTTTTGGATGGATTTCAGTTCCCAGGCTAAAAGGCCATCGTTATGAAAATATTCAGTCATAGTGAAACTGCGACATTTAACGTAAGCTTAACTGATGTTTAGTTTGTTCAGTAGCTTTCTTTAACTGTGAAAAACTGGTCGTTTCGTGAGCTTTTTTAGTGATTTTGACTAATTATTCCCATACCTGTTTCATTAATTTTCAAGACTTTTGACACATGTGAAATGATATTGTAACCACTATCAAATTCTTCAAACAAATACTCTTTTAAAAAGATTCTATTAGCTTACTAGTCCTTTCATGTATAAAACCATCAAGATGTTTTTCTTCTAATCATATTACACTTGCAACTTATTGTGATATCTGACAAACGTCTTTATTATTTCCTTTCAATCTCTAATTTCATGTTTTCACACGTTTCGAGAAAATATTGTTTTGCTTTTTTTATGCTCTTTAGATCTCTGATATCTTGATTACACCACTTAATGCGAATTGTCTTTCTACTGAATCAGACATTTATTATATCAATGCATAACTCAACAAGCCCTTATTACACAGATTACGGAGCCACGGTAGCTGAATGTATATAATCACGAATTCATGGACGGCGTTGTTGAGTCGAATGTTTGAGCTTTGATGCTACTGAAGATCCGACGTGAGAAGGACTGACGCCCGCTAAATCTTTCGTGGCGTGGTGTAGAAGTTTGGAGAATGGAGTGTCAGCTTAGGGTGTTGTCCACCTTGAGTGTGGCTCAAAATTACGAGGTCCATAGTCAATATCCCTCGTGTTTGAGTTTTGAGTGCGATGTTAACAAACACTCATATTTACACCAGACAGGCTGTGTCAATTGAATGGATACCATAATGCTACAACTAGTTTATTTATAACATTAATATTTAAATAAAAATATTTTGAGAAAAGCATATAATTCCTTGTTGCATGTACGATTCGCTATGTAAAATGATGTCAAAGTTTTGCTGCTAGATGTACTCATTAATTAAATATCCATGGACAGTTCATGGACACTATTCATAGCTTGAACATGACCGTTCTTGAGAGCGTCTGTGATATTTTTCAGTCTTTACAACTTGCAGTTTTAGTGTCACTTAACCGAGGCTCAAAATTATGAGGTTTGGCAGCAATAGCCCTAGAGTTTATTGTGCGACGTTAACAAATATCCACTCACTCACTTACTGTGGAATTGATTTAGTCTCTCTTCTCCAAATACCACGTGGTACAATGGTCTTCATTGATTGGTTAATGCTGAAATCATAACTTCAGATATTGGGCCTAGAAAGGAAACAATGCCTGTAGTCTCAAGGGGTTTTTGCAAGTTCCCGTTTGAAGTCACCGAAGTTCCAACTTCCAAAAGTTCGAGTCCGGACTTAAGCTTTAAGCTTGTCGTGCAGAGAATGTGTGTCATACGGTCCTCATACAAAGAAACAACTTGTTGATTGGCTCTTTTGTCGGAACACGAAAGGCACCACGTTTCAAAAATTTATTCCGTGTGTAAGGTTCGCTGCAGATTTTGTGATTATTTAAACCAGGGATGGGCAGCCCAAATGACCTTACGGGCTTCTTCGGAAAAACATTGTAATTCTGTGGGTTACATATAAAAATACATATCTTTATATTATAGTTGAACCCATTACAAACATTTATTGGAGTGAAAATTTAAAACGGAATGAATAATTATTGTTGTTTTCATTGTTTTTCATGTATACAAACTCTGATAATATAATAATAATAATAATCAGTGGGGTAACGTACACCCTCGCATTACGGGAGGGCAGGACTCTTGGGGGCCCAAAGTCCGACTGACGTGAAGTACGCACCTTTTATAAGATCTGGCTTTGCAGGGAGCCCTAATATTTTCTGTTATGCCGCTGTTAATAATGCAATGATCAAATATGTCTAGCTCTAACTAAGTAGCGCGATAAAGTTATTAGAATCAAGCGTGTTGCTCCGGGAGTCACTGCAATGCAATACTGCTCATTTCTAAGTATGTATAAAACAGAAGCAACGTGAGAAAATAGAAACAGTTATGGGATATATTTGTCACAAAACACTACGCTAAAAACAAAAATATTGCACAAAATAATCGTATTTTTGTAAAGTTGTAATGAATCTCGAGGTTCGCAATATTATTCAAGGCAGGCAGCCGATTGGCCACCCCTGATTTTAACCTTAAATAATCATTCAAAGTTATATAAATTTTATGTACAATATTTATCTTTATATCTAAAAAAAAGCTTTCAATATCAACAAGGAAAAGAAAGATAAAAACAGAGCATCTCAAAAAATTTAGGAAAAGAAACCCATCAAAAAACTATACGTATCACAAGAAATACAGCAAAATGCAAAAATAATACAATATTATATAAAAGTCATGATACGTAACCACAAAGTTCTAATGTTTTAAATAGAAATTTTTAAAAAAAACTACCATCATCAAACATATATATATATATATATATGCATGAATTTTACACAATTACAATCACCTATAACTGAAAATGAGTTTGATAACCTTGATTTAAAAAGCTATTTATTCATGTCAACTAAGCTCTAACCTAAATCAAAAGCTCTGGATTAGCAAAAAATAAAAAGAGTATTAACAACTTTTTCCAATTTTGTGAGTTTCGCTTTTATTTTTTTATTTTTATGTATGTAATTACTGTCACCAAGTGAGAAATGCTTTAAATCGTCCATCTGTGTGTGTTTACCAATTAATACTTTCAATTTATTGACGAATAGTATACATTTTTCTATTTATTTCAAGGTCTTTCCAACTGGTTATCACGAACACTCTGACGAAACATGCGATGTTTTGTCTCAAGAAGACCAAGCTTTAGGGAAAGCTATCCTAAAGAACATCAAAGTAAGTTTCCATTAATTAACGATAATTTCAAACAAAAAGAAATCTTGATGCAACATAATAATTCACCTTACAAATTGTTGTTGTTTTTACAGAACCCTTTTTTTCCCCACATAATAAAATTAAATATGGACTTAATGAATTAGTTTTATTTCTTTTATTTAAAAACTTAATATTTACATACTTTTTTTGTAAAGTACATCATACTGTATTGATTTTTTAAAAAAAAAACTGCGCCATTTTTATAATGTTATAATACTGGGTTGGCAAGAAAGTAATTCTCTTGTTTTTTAGTGCAAAACTTTTCTATACTAAAATTAACTTTAATCAATCAAATATCTTCCATTCTCTTTGATTACCTGCTACCATGTTTCTAGCAATTTCATGATTTAGAGCTCATAGTTTCTGGGCCTTATCAACAAAAACCCCAACCAAGGGCGATTGAAGGTCATAGTTATTACTAAAACTTCTGCCATTTAAAGTGTTTCATAAACTTCGATATAAATGACAATCCGATGGTGCAAGATCGGGCAGGAAAAATGGATCGTTTATAACAACATTAATCGAAAGAGACCATTGCCCAAACTTGATGCATCTTTAACATAATCTTTAGAAAAATATACGAAGTTATTGGAACTTTGTTGGGAAGTGGTGTCGCATCCTCCATATAGCCCTGACCTTGCTCCATCTAATTGTAACTTATTTTGCATTTTATGAAATATTTTAAATGGTAAAAATTTTAATAATAACCATGACCTCACATCACATATGATTGAGTTGTTTGCTCATAAGGAACAGAAACTCAATGAGAGTGGATTCGTGAAATTATCAGAAAAATGGCAACAGGTAACTGAACAGAACGGAGATTTAATTAATTTTTTAAGATTAATTTAATTTTTTTTGTGCGAAGAAATTCCATGCTAAAAAACCGAAATTACTTTCTTGTCAACCCAAAAGAAACGTATGTCTGCTTTTAAGTAATCTATTAAAATTTTAGGATGATCTGCGATCACGTCGATGCTGCTCTCCGTTGGACGAGTATACGGTATGGAGAAGCTTTCCAGCAGAGAATGGAAGCCAACAATTGCGACCCGTGGCTGTGTGGGCTAACGACACTGGGCTGTTGAGAATGGAAGCCCTGGACTTAGAGACAGTCACTTTAAGAATTGCAGTGGTTCAAGTATTAGCTCATTTGAGTTAGAATTCAGTCGAAGTTAAATATTAATATAAAATATAAGGAATACCTTTTTATGGTAGAATATTTGATACTTGTGTATTATACCGTTGACTAATTTCGCAAAATCAAAAGACATCGCCGAATAAAAAAAATGTCGCAAAATGCTGTCATTTGAATGCTGTCACGAATTCCGGCGCAAGCTCCTTCCGTATTAGACCGTCGATAAATAAATTGGTGAAGATTTTTAGACGATTAATTATGTATTTTAACTCTTATTACATAGCGTATTAAAAAAAGACTGTTTGCACTGGAAACAAATGAAAGATCTAATAATAACTACATTATTCAGGTTGCCAAAACGCCGTAAATGCACTCGAATATTTTCATTACTGATTGTATATCACGGCATTTGGCGACGTTTTTCGATTTGACGGAATTGGTCTATTGTATAATACGTAAGTACTGATGATTTCACAATGGATTTTTGTAATGGTACGTCTCCGCAGTTCTTATTCGGATGAAATAATTTATTTAGAATTCAATGAAGCTGCTTGAAAAAAATTTTAGGAAGACACATTTAAATAAATCTTGTGAATGCAGATTAGAGATCCCTTTCTACCAAATGAATTGACTTAAAATTTTTTTCATTCTAATAAATTTTGAAAACAGCAATATCACTGAAAAAAGACAATGTATATTTCTATTTTACTTTGCCACTATCGATGCAGAAAAGTGGTGTTTAAGAAAAATTTAAACTCAAATAACAAAATAAAGATATTAAAGATTTGAAAAAAGGGTAAATTATACCTTACACAATCAAGTAATCTTGTTTAAAAATTAATCAAAGTAATAAAGAAAGTTTAAAAATTAATAAAAGTGTCTTTCTTTTTAAATTTAAAAAAAAGACACTTTTCCTGTAAAACACTTCTTTCAAAATGTCTCAAGAGGATTCTCATAAAAAATTTAAAACATTAATGCATTCAAGATTTGAATTAATTTTTTTCAAGAGTTTCTGTTTTTAAATATATTTTTACACTATGATAGCATACATGCAGATTTAAGAGCTTTAACTAAAAGCGACGATCAGATTTTTTTAAAAAAAAGCATTCACAAAGATATCATAGTTTGTTTGCATATCATAATTTGAAAACCACTGAATTAAAAAAAAACATTGTTCTGTTTCATGTGAGATATACGAAGTGTTCTTTTCCCCTCAGTATCGTCCTTACGTCATGTATGATGTAATTGATGGAGAAGTAGTCCTTAAAGATTGTGTGTTCGGAGATATCGTGAAATTTATCAGCAAAAGACTTAATTTCAAGCAAGTAACTTTTTGTTATTTTGAAAAATATTCCAGTTATATGACAGTTCTAAGAAATAATTTTGTGTATTCTGGATAAAACTTGATTTCAAACAGGTTTACACTCATCCAGTTTTGTCTGAATTGAAAATATTTCCTAATTTATCAGTGGTTTCAATATAGAGATATTTAACAATTGAAACTTTTGGGTGCAATATTACACGCGTTTCATGGTAAAAAAGTACAATGGGAGAACAAAATAAGCTTCAAATGACTTTATAAAGAAATTCTTCCTCTTAAAATTTTTTTCATCTTAATATGTTAACTATAAAGTAAGTATTATAATTTGAACATTAAACTATATAATGGTTAAATATCAAATTAAAAACTAGAGTTTTAATTCCAAGTTCCTTAATTAGTTAACTGCGATTGGTGAATATACTCATCATGCGTAAAAAATTATGACTATTTGAGTAAAAAATAGTTACCATTTAGATGTTAGCCTAAAAAAGGCACAAAGGCAAATGGCGGAAATTTGATTTATAATAGGGTTTCTTCAGGTATGGGGTCAACCATGGAGCAAATAGTAAATGAGGCCGACCAGGCACTGAGCTCACTAATAGCTGCTGTCTCGAAGTTACCCAGCTATCTAATGGTGTAAATGCCAATTGTTTGATGTTAAACCATATGCTGAGACTAGAGTAATGGCCCAATGCCTAGCTATCTAAGGAATAGTTATTTTTAAAAATATTTTTGAAAGGCAAGGGTGCTTTTTCTGATTAGAGGACTGGGATCAGTTCTACAGCACCTCTTCAGAACTTCCTTAGTGTCAAGATAGGTAGTAAATATTTTGTCATTATAAATAAGGAAGTAAATTAGTGTGTTTTTAGGTCTTAGTCCGGGAATTTCGACGCGCGGTCACTAAAATTCAGAAGGAACAAATTCTTACCTTTATAAGTATTAAGGTATCCGACTACCCTAAAATTGCGAATTTCGCTAAAAATTGACTGTCAGGGTCATACGGTAACGTTATAAAACTACTCGTTTGTGACCTCACGATGTAATAGTTTAAACGAGCTATACTTTTTTATCTTGTCTTTGGCAACGAGTAAAAAAATGTGGTTGATAGAATTCTCTTGAAATTAAATGGTGAATTTGTGCTGCTCTTATGAGTTTTGCGTTATTTTAGTATAAATTGGGTTCCCGACTGACATTGGCAAATATTTTTTAATATTTAATTTTATAGACCATCTTATTAGCTTTATAAATACACCAAGTTTATTATTTTCCATTGAATAGAACAAAAATTACAAGTGTTTTAGTAAAAGCAAATGATATTTCTTCAAGCAAGATGCCATACTTTAAAACGCGTTTTACTCGAAATGTGTTTTTTTTTTGACAAGGCTCAAATAGGGACAGTGATTATTAAAAAAGTTTTGAAAATAATTAACTGTGCAATTTCTTGTGTATTTTCTGTATAATAGAAGAAGAGTTTTAACCGTCAGATTTATCAATCACTGTTTTATTACAAAACTTACAGTCCCTTATGTTAATATAATCACTGTTTTTTATAGCAAATTCATATAATAACTAAGATAAAGTGCTTTAGTTTTTGTAAAAATTAAAATATCTCTTATTCTGAAGGTCATTTTAAAAATGAGTAACATAGCAACACATCAGAATAGAAAAATTGAAAATTTGTTCATAAATTTTTGATACAGAACGGGCCACGTTTATGTTATTTTTTGTAAATTTTTACCCATTTTAGTAATAATAATTTCTTCTTATCATCTTAATTTTAGCATATTTTTCTTAAAATGTACTAAAAAAATCTAAAAACAACAACAACAAAAAATCCCCATATCTCCATTTTTTAAAAAAGTTATCGCAAGTAGTCGGATACTTTAAATTTTTCTTGCGTTTTTTGAGTAATATATATGTTTATGTTGACCAAATAAATAGTTCTAGAAAAAATTGGTTATTTTATAAAATAAACCCAACTTTTTAATCAAATATTTTAACAGCGACACTTAATCTGTGTCGCTGTTAATCAGACTGTCATCGCTCGATTTCCGTGACACACGTAGTTGCATTCTCTCAAACTTAGGCGCCACAGTTAACTGGTTAAAAAATTTTTATTTCATAAATGGAATAAATGAAGAGATGACTGTTTACACCTTTTCGTTTACACCTTTCATAGTAATCTAGTGCTGGATGGTAACGAGCTTGTGGCCGGCGTGTTATGAATTAGAGCCCCACTGATGACCCTCCGTTTGGAGATGGCCGATGCACGTTAAATCTGTCGTGGCTCAAAGTTCTCCCGCTGGCGTGGTGTGGTAATTTGGAGCTCGTGTGTCAATCGCGTCGCTTGATCGTGATTCAAAATTACGAGGTCTATCTGCAATAGCCTTCGTGTTGCTTAAATGTGCGACGTGAATAAGCACCCCCTCACTCAAAGCGTTCAGTGAATTTCAGCATTAAAAATTGCTTATGTTTATATGTTTGAGCATGATTTCAACATTAGGTACATACTTAAAAGCTATGCACTTTGCATAATCAAAATTTTATGACTCGCGATTGCTATAACTGACCGCAAACACCGGGATGAAGTGTGGGCGTGAGTTTTGATTCTCCCGAAGACTTATTATTTATAGAGGCTAGTGTATGTTAAATCTGTCAAGGTTTGAAGCCTTTTGTTGGTGTGAAGGGGAAATTTTGAGAGAGGGATGTCACACAGCTCAGTTATATTTTCCTCGTCACTTGACAAAGGTTTTAATATTACGTTGCCAGTAGCCCTCGTATTGCTTCAAAATGCAACGTTAATAAACAATTAATCAAACTTCATAATACAACTAGTTTGAAATTCACTCATTAAAATAAGTTTTGGAGCTATGTTTATACTATACTGAGTTCTTCATGATTAAATCCATCGATTTTTTTATGTATTTTTACATTCAGAAAAAAGTCATCTAGGATTAAATGCCCTAGTTGGTTCAGAGGCAAACGAAGGGCGTTAAAAGATTCAAAAGGGGTAGCCATGGTGTACCAATCTGCTTAGGAAATTAAAATATTAAAGTACTTTCAAAGCCTTTAGTTTTCCTTCAATGAGTGAGTGTTTATTAATATCTCACTATAAGCCAACCAAGGACTATGACGATGAACTCGTAATTTTGAACCTCGATCGAGTGATGAGAGGACACCTGAGCTGGTACCTCTCCCCCTCCTCTCCAAACTATCACACCAACCCAAAATAGTTTTCATTATTAAGCCTTTTATATAGCTATCCAAAATTTTTGGTTTATTGTAATCGAGAAAATACACGTTGAAAATTTAAATTAGCTTTAGGTATGTTTGGGTTACAAAATTGGGATGCAAAGAGATGTAGTTTACACAATGAATCGTGTTTCCACAAAAAAAAAAGGTGAGTTGGCTTGTTTATGGCTTATTCAAAGAGCAAGAATACTGGCATAACAAACGATGACGTACAAATTGATGCGTACAGGAAATCATAGCTATAAAAGGCTGGGATGGTAGAACTTAACAAATTTAAACAAGGTAAACATTAGCTGTTTTTGAAGTGAAAACTTTTTAGCGGAGTTGGGCACTTTTTGATAGGGGAAAATCTTATGAGTTCGCGCCACGACATGCTCTGACTGGCGCACGCGCAGTGTGCTGTTCGCCTTAAGACACTTTTTTGATGGGTGAAATCTCGTGCATTCGCGTCACCGACATGCTTATAGCAGTATATCTGTAGCTATACAGCTGACGTATAGTGCTGTGTATATCTTTTCATGAAGTTGAATGGATTTAGGGAAAAGTTCAATGTGTATATACTGTGCATTGCTCGTTGCGATTCCGAGAATGGGCAATACATGTTTATGGTTGCCGTTTATATTTCGCCTGGAAAATCTATGAGACATATGCACAATTTTTATTTGAAAATTTGATGATTTATACAAAAGAAGGTTCTGAAACACTCGAAAAAAGATTTGGCGAAAATATATGATAATGTACCGGTGATTTTAAGTGGAGACTTCATATTAACTTTGCAGATGATAAAAATCTACTACTAATTGAATTTCTAAATGAAACACTTGATTTAAATATGTCTAATGATTGAAAATTCAGTGCTACAAAATATAAAACGACGATCGATGCGGTTTTTACGCGATACTTAGATAAATTTAAATCAAACATTTTCTTTCTTACTTTAGTCACCATAAGCCTATTGTATCTTTTTTAGAACAAAATGAAATAATTGAAAGTACAAAAAGTCTAAGTATTGTTGAAATTAATGATGACAATGATGCAAGCAATTAAATAATGTTAAAAATCAAGTACATTGAAATTTAAGTAAATACAAATACTATCCATAAATAATATGATTGTATATTAATTGTATTTCAATTGAATTGTATTTATATTTTGTCATGATCTTGTACAGCCCGTAATATATTTGAATAATAAAAAACCATATAAACATGCATACATTGTTGCTCGGAGTGTCAATAGATGTGAAAACCAGATTGATGTTGATAATTTTAATTCAAACATTATGAAATTTCAATTTTAATACTAGTTCTAAGTTTCACTTCTATCGGCAGTCTCTATAACTGCCATTCCCCCCCCCTCCAAACACGACCGTCATATAATTTGTTTCCTCTTTTTAATTCCTAAATCTCTAATCTTTCAGATCAGCATTCAAATGAAAGATCATTTAGTTAGAGTAATACAGAAATACTCCGAATTTACGCGATCGGTAGGACTGAGTTATAACCGCGTAAGTCGGGTATGATTTGGTATATAAATAGTACATATAAATATTATTTTTAGTCTGGGCCAGAGATTAAAGAAAATAATAATTTTTTTAAAAAAAATGTTGAATAAAATCTTAGTAACACAAATACAAAATCGCAAACTGATGTTAAATTGATGTAGAAGGTTTCGTAAAATCTGACAAAGAAGTCTGCCGGCTCAAAGATTTTTTTTCTCCCGCAAAACTTTTCGTAGTATGCCAATAATCTATTTATTCTTTGTTTTGTTGAAAAAATACGTTCATCGTTAGAGTTAATGTTTTCAAAAATTTGCAACCCTTTTTCAACTAAACTGAGACCTTATGTCAAATTCTCACCTATCATTCGATTTTCTGATTGAACTGGATCTTAAGACTCAAATTCCCCAAAGTATTACTGTACAATATAAAAATAATTTTAATTTCTTCTTACATTATTCTCTCCTCTGTGGTTTTACATAATTTATTTTCATTAAAAAGAAAAAAAAATCATCGCACCGCGTTTAGTTTATCGTATCTTCATCCCCTTGGCAACGCTCTATCACGTGAAGTTAGAGTACATTATTGTAGCAACTTTGTGTAAATTTTTGGTTCCACTGTCCTTATATGTCATTTTAGATATTTTATTTCAACAATATGAATAAATAACAAAAAAAAGTATTAGACTAAATAACAAGGTCACTCTCACACACCGAGAACTAGTTACGCAGCAAGTTCCAAGACCCATAATAATTAGAATTACAGATAACTATTCACGAAAATACAAGATAATAAATTTTGTGCAAGCCTTGAAAGCACGTGAACTATAGCTAAATTTTCCTTATCTAGCTGTCGTAGATATAACAAGGTAATTTTTTCATCCAAAATAGGAGCACGGGACACTAGCATCTGCGATGAATGATCAATATTAATTATATTTTGGCTAAATTTAGCTCGGAATATACCAGGTTGAACTAAAATGTTTGAATTTTTTTTATTTAGAAGTGGATTTATTCATATTTTGTTACATATCAGTAAAGAAATTTTAATAAAAAAACACCGTTGTTATTACTTCAGTTGATCGTAACTCTGAAAATAATGTTAATTTTTTAAAATTCTTACTTCATCCCCTGTATAAAAGTTTTAGATATATTATATATAGCAAAGTATTATATTACAGATGCATTTTTCATGAAAAGATGTTTTGAAAATATGTCATTTTTTCTTCATTCTTTGCCAACAAATTGAATTTAAATAGATGGTCTGGTCAAACTGGTCTTAGAATAATATTCTCAAGACCAGTTTGTATGTATATTCTAGTTCACACAACTGACACTAAATAATGAGAAAAAAAAATCCCTGTAAGGTAAATCGGGGAAGTTTTGCTACATTTAAGCATTTTTCGATTAGTACATTGAAAATCGAAATGACAAGACTATGAAAAAAATACACTTTATTTTTCAATATTTAATTTGGTTATGTATACAAGATAATTCTCTTCTTAGTATGAAAATGAATAAGAAATTTAATGTTAGAGAAATTCATTTAATTGTTGTCATGTTCCTCCATATATGGGGAAGATGCCCCCAGTCATGGAGAAAGATGCAACAACACCACACTAAATAAAAAAAAGTAAAGTGAACATTAAAAAATTAAATATGAAGAAACAATATGAAAAAACAAAAACATTAAATTCTTTCATAATTAGTTTATTAAAAATAATAGCAATACAGATTCGATTGAGAGCCTACACAACATTTCACTCAGTGCAAATGAGTATCATTGCAATCTTCTTGCAACCATTTGTTGCAATCGATGCACTGAATACAGTCACACTTAGGACTTCTTTTATCACAAAAGTACCCTTTATACACAGCACAAAAATCATCATTATTATCCTCATTAAAACTGTCACCATTAGTATCTAGAGGAATCTTTTCACTTGAAGATGACAAACTGACAGGTCTCTTTTTTTCTGTTTCTTCAAAAATTTCTTGTTATTTGTTCTGATCTTACCCGCCTTTTCCAGCTTTCTTCGGACCTTTTCTCCTATCTGATTCAGTTAAGACTTCTGATATTAGTTTCTTTACTCCCGTGTCAGTTCACGGCATACGAAGAGCTATTTGTGTAATTAAAAGAGTAGAGTGTGTTGTTGTGTCTGTAGTAATGTATGTATAAACTGTGTCTGCGCAATCCCAATTGCGCAGCCTGAACTGCGCATGCCCTGCAACTCCAATGTAAATGTACAGAAGTTATGAGAAATTAATAAACGCAAGTCCACAAGAAAACGGTGTCGTGATTGTGTGTCATGAACATTATATGTAAGAGACTCTTCAGTCCACTTACGTGTTAGAACTATCGAAATAAACACTGGTCCTTACGAGGCCAGAGAAGAGCTAATGGATTAACCTATGGATTAAAAAAAGATTAAGTGAAAAGCCAAGTGCGGCAAACAGTGATTTGTGTAAACAGCCAAGTTCGGCAGCCAGTGATGTGAGGTGAGGGCAATGTTCTTTGAAATTTTGTGCGAATTTTAATTATTTAATTATGTCTTTAATTGCTAAGTTGAAGAAAGACGAGTTAAAACTTGTCGCGGAGGAATTAAACTAATTGTGCCAGATAATGCAAAAATTCTTGATTTGAAAATTTTGATTGAAAGTAGTGAAGTGTATAATACAGACACAGAATTAGTTAAAACTGTTATTGACTATGCCGTTGAAGAAACGAGAATTAAAAAAATCTGCGATTGAAGCAAATTTAGAGTTAGAGAAAATTAAGTTAGCACAGTTAGAGAAGCAATTAGAGCTTGCTAATATTCGGAAAGATTTAACACATGATTCTTCACTTTCTACAGTGAGCGCCACCGAAACATGTAACAAAATTAGTATCGAAACGTTAATAAAAAGTGTAAAAACATTAATTATCTCTGTACCCTCGCGTGTTGAGTCATATAATTTATTTTTTCAGTCATTAGAGAAAGCATTCAAAACGAAAGGGGTTCCCGAAGAATGGAAATTGGAAATTCTTTTAAATATCTTAGGAGAGAGAGCGAATAACTTAATGATTTATGTGTCAGAGGAAGAATTGCGTAGTTATGAAAAACTAAAAAATTTAGTTTTGAAAGAATTTCAGCCTACACCGCAAGAATGCTATAATAATTTTCGTAAAACTCAAAAATTAAATTCAGAGAGTTATGTTCAATTTGCGTCTAGGTTAAGTGCAACATTTGAGTATTACTGTCAGTTACGAAATGTTAATGAATTTAAGTCAGTATGTGAATTAATTGTTGCGGATAAAATGATGAGCACTCTTGACAGAGAATTAGTGACTCATATTAGTGTAAAACAAGGAGAAACATTTTTAAACCCACGAGTTAGGGCGAGAATGTGATATTTATTTATCTTGTAAAGGTAAAATTAAAGTGAGTCTAATACATTTTCCAGGTCCTTCACTGGAAATGAAAATAAACGATTTGAGTTCAATAAACATCAGAGATATAACAGCTCGCGAAGTCAGAGAGGAGGTCCGAGCGTATTTTTTTCTGAAATAAAGAATGAAAAATGTGTGTTGTGTAAAAATGAAGCACATGCTTTGCAATTTTGCCCTCAGTTTAAAGGTTTTTCGATAAATGAAAGAGAAGATTTTGTTAAAAACAATAAAATGTGCTTTAAATGTCTATCCCAGAATGTTGTGTAAAACAGTGTCGCTCTAGAAATTGCATAGTTTGTAAGAAGCCGCATAATAAATTGCTTCGTTTTCAAAGAGAAATAAAAGTATCCCAACTCCCCAAATCGGGC
>BMAO01023333.1:0-156194 GCA_019973975.1 Trichonephila clavata | reverse complement strand
GTTGGCATGAGCAAAATAGATAGACATGCTGCTCTTCTGAAAAAGAATGATTCTGCTGCTGGCCTTATATAGGCTCGAGGAGCGTGACGTCTACAGGCATCCCATATTCCTAGGCCTTGCGATGCGAGCGTTCCACGTGGGGTTCCAACGCCCGTTTCCAAGCTGGGGCATGACCAGGCGCCAAGGAAGGTGGTAGTCTCGATGCATTCCCAATCATCCAACCACGTTAATAGTCTCACGTACACCTCCGCTAGGCGCGTGCAGTTTCTGAGATTCAACGTATAGGCCTCCTTATTGTGAGGTTGATGGGCTTCCCAAACTCGGCGAGACGGGGGACGACCCAGTTGAAAGAATCTCAACTCGACGCCTGGATCCCACGTCAAATCCAAATGACTGGTAAACACGACCACGGTCTTTCCAAACGACCGAGGCACGTGCACCCCGAAATTGGGTTCAAAGAGGATGGTGTAAGGATAGTCGTGCTCGTAATACGTGACTCGATCGGGCCAGCGACCCAAATTACCAAACACGATCGTCGTGCGATGTCGACACTGGTCCAATAAATGTTGGATCATTGTGACACAAAAAGACTTGCTTTTTTAAAAAATAATACTTTTTGTTGGACACGGGTCCAATAAAGGTTGTATCATTCGGACACAAAGAAGGAGACTTGTTTTTTAAAGAATAATACTTTTTGTTTGCAACGGGTCCAATAAATGTTGTATCATTCGGACACAAAGAAGGAGACTTGTGTGTTTTTTAAGAAATAATCATTTTTTTATTGATCATGATCATACTCTACAAGATAGATTCAGAGGTTGCATGGCTTTAAATCCAACAGAAGGTCGGATACAAGGGGAGAGTTTAGGCATTGACGAGTCCAGGGGCTCCATTGCCATATCGTGTTCAAAAGTCTCCAGGAAGGTGAAGAGTTCATTGTTTTCATCAAAGAGCGAGGGCACCAGGTGGAGCACCGAGGGTTCGGGTCCAGAGAAGGACGTTAGGAGTTGGTCGAGCTAAGCAGCTTCGGGCTCTGGCACGAGATCTGGAGAGATGAGCTCAGATTCTGGAATCTGCACAGGTGGTGGAGAGAGGAGCTGAGGTTCTGGAATCTGCACAGGTGGCGGAGAGAGGAGCTGAGGTTCTGGAATCTGCACAGGTTGAGGATAGAGTAGCTCAGGTTGTGGAATCTGCACAGGTGGCGGAGAGAAGAGCTGAGGTTGTGGAATCTGCACAGGTTGAGGATAGAGTAGCTCAGGTTGTGGAATCTGCACAGGTGGCGGAGAGATGAGCTGAGGTTCTGGAATCTGCACAGGTTGAGGATAGAGTAGCTCAGGTTGTGGAATCTGCACAGGCTGGGGATAGAGTAGCTCAGGTTGTGGAATCTGCACAGGTCTCTGGATGCATCCTCGTTTCTTGGAGGGGCGCGTCTCCTCCCCCGATCGCTTCAGTCCAAGCACTGGGGTCGGAGGCGGTAGCTTGTAGGCGATTTGATCCAACGTTTTTTTTCTCTCGAAAATCTCCCAGGTGAAATCCCTTCTAAAGGAGCTGTGGGAGCAGGAATTCGGGGATCAGGTCCAGACCAAAAACGGTTTTTTGAACCGTCAACAGCAAATAGTGGGTTCCCGCCGGGATCGGATAGGCCGTGTGTGGCTCCAAGATGGACCGATGGTAGAGCATTTGGTCGGAGGGCTCGAAACTTTTCTCGTTCACGTTGGGTCGGGCTCGACACTGGAGACTGGAAGGGGGCAGTTCGTGGAGCAGCAGGGGCATGTGCGTCGTTTGAATGAAATGCACTTCTCCAGGGTGCACCGTTCTCA
The DNA here is from genome assembly GCA_019973975.1 of Trichonephila clavata. Lineage (NCBI taxonomy): Eukaryota > Metazoa > Arthropoda > Arachnida > Araneae > Nephilidae > Trichonephila > Trichonephila clavata. Next base: position 154,374 of record BMAO01023333.1, on the reverse strand, counting down.
ACCCAAAGGTAAAGTCTTTTTTCACAAAAAAACAGGTTTCCATAGATGTACACCATCCTCTTGTCGGTATTTTTGAGCAAACGATCTGGATTTTTCAAGAGGCGTTTGGACACTTTTTCCCACAGGATCGCGTTGGGTCGAAATTCGTTGACGTGCTTGGCTTCCAGCACGGCCCGCTTGAAATTGTCCAGCAACGTCTTTTGGTGGTACCACGGATCTTGACGAAATAAGGTAAACACGCGTTTGGCGTGAGGCTCCTGTTAGAGGATGCCCGCTCGCACCTGGCCTTGTTGAGCGGCATATTCCAACGCATCGGGTTTCTCGGGGAGCGTCACGGGCACCACGGTGGAGGAGAGGTGCTCTGGGAAGGCATCCATGCTGCAAACTGACGAGAAGCGTCGACCCGCGTCCTCCTTTTATACGTTTTTCAGGCCGAGTGAAAAATGGGGTTGAGAGGTTGGTGGAGAATGGCACACATGCCTTGCACGGCAATCCAACGATGACATTGCATCTAGTGGCAAAAGGGACATTCGCCTCGTGCATGGGATTTCAAGAGCATGACGGGGATGCGTTTGAAAGGACTGAAAGCGCTCCATTTTTCTTGAATGTCTTTAAAGTCTTGCTTGGAACGAGAATCGGTCACACAGAGGTTGCCGACATTGAGATAATGTAAAGAGTTGAACACTTTATGCGCCCCGACGCGATCCGAAGCATACGAGACGACCCCGTTGGTGAGCGTGAAACCATGGTCTCGGAGACACAACACGGCCAAACCGTGCGTATGGAAAAAGACTTGAGCGTGGTGCTGGGGAAATCGATAAGCATAAGGAGGGCGTCGTCGAGACGAGGAGAAACGACGTCGTCGTCGAGGGTCTTGGGGAGAGTTTAGTTTTGGGGGCTCATGAGAAGACTCTGGGTGTGAAGGAGAAGCCATGGAGGGCAAAGGGGAACCAGGGCTGGATAACAGGCTCAACACATCGTCCGTGTCGGTCATGTTGAAAAAGAGAAGCTGCAAATTATGTGCTCTGAAATGTAATCTGCAAAGTGTTTGCTCTTAAATGTAATCTCTAAAGCTCTTAAACATTCTCTCTCTAAAAAAAAATTTTTTTTTAAGGATAAATAAATTTCTTGTCTAGCTAGAGTTGTTCTCTTCTAGTGCTGAGTGTATTACAACTCCGTGTTCTTTCAAAGTTTAAAAGCTTTCTACCACCCCCTCATTTCATTTACTCGTCTAGTGTAGTGTGCTTGGAAATTTTGTTTCTTTTCAATCTATCGTGTCCGACCATGTCTGTTGTTTCGGATGCATGTTATTGTGAACAAGATTGTTTAGTGTGTTCTCGGGGAGAAGAGCCCCCTCATGATTGTGTGATTCACGTTTTATTGGAATCGATGGTGTTTCAAGAACGAGTGATGCACGGTGAACCCACCGAAGCACGATTGAAACAAATTTTAGAGATTGGACAACACTATTTACCCCGGGCCATGCATTGGACGGACGAAAATAGTAAACGTTGGCAAAGGATGTATGACGTGATCCAGAGTGGGTTTCCCAAACCCGCTGTCGGAAGCGAATAAAGTTTAAAAGATTTGTCAGAAACACATAAAATTTGAAATATCTTTTAGACGCAAACAAAGTTGGAAATATTTGTCAGACGCACATAAAATTTGAAATATCTTTCAGAAGCAAAAATAAAGTTTAAAACATCTATCAGATGCAAATAAAGTTTACAACCAATCTCTCGAAAAAAAAATTAAAATTTTTTTTTAGAAAGATTGGAGAGTGTTTAAAAAGGTTGAGCCTTCCACTCGAGCTTTCATTTGGTTTGCTCTGTTGTCAACATTTGTTATTCTCTTCATGATGACCTCGTTCGATTCTCTCCTGGGTGAATTGGAAAAAAACATTCTCCCAGGTTTGCGAGACAACGTCTCACGCTGGTCGTCTTATTGACGACGCTTGCAACGTTTAGAGGGTATTGTGAAATTTCAACAACTCGCGACCCACTTTCCCATTCCCGTCCAGGTGGTCTTGAGCGAGCATGGATTCCATCTTTCCAATTGTGTCTATAGTGCAGATGCCTGCACGGAAGGACCCGACACTTGCCATTGTTTTAATGTCTTTGACGGTCCCGAGCACTATTTTATCGTGAAACGCTTTCAATCATGTCGTCGTACGGGATGGGTCTTTACACTCCCTCGAATGTTTGACACGAGCTCACTGTCAATGTTGGAGACAGAACCGCGTGGATCCACTCCCTACTCTTTCTGCCGCCTTGAAAGGTGTCCCTGCTTGGCTTCTGGCGGGGAGGGCTTCCCGGAGATGATGCAATCCATTTTGAAAGAACGGACATGACCCTCACAGAATCTTCCTCCTGTCTAGCCAATGTAAAAGCACTTCCTGCGCGTCGCTCTTCTCACAAAAGCACGATTCGGACGCCTTTTTGCCTCATACGAGACAATGGAGTCTGACAAAGCTTTTCAAGTCTACCTGGCCGAATACCACGAGGCCCATTTGGCCGAGTACATTACTTTTATGATGCAGTTTCGAGCCCAGTTACAGACTCTCACTCCGTCCGACGTCATTGCTCTTTCCCCCGTGGACCTGGGAGACCTTTTACGGAAAGTGTTTCCCCATCCCGAACCCATCGACGACCTGCCCACCTTCGAATGTCTCACCTCTTCTGAACCTTCCGAACTTTACAGTGATTACCTTGAACAGCAGGCGGCCAAAGGCAAGGGGGCCTTTCTGCAAGCTCTGTGGACGGTCTTGGCCCTTCCCAAATTGTATCGATTGGCGTACAAGGCCTGGAGGCGACATGGACCTCAACCGTTGGCCCCTTGGATTCTCTTGGCTCAAGCCGTCTTGGATGGCTGTTTTGCACTCAAATGGCCCGAAAGCGTCTTCCAAATACCCGAGACGTGTTCCATCTGTCTGAGTCCGATGCATTGGCCAGAAAAGACACATTGTGGCCATGTATTTCACATGCGGTGTTTACTGCAACACCTGGAGGTGAGGAATACCTGTCCTCTCTGCAGGGCGCCCAACCCCATACTAGCAGCCTCGTAGAGGAGGGGGACAGGGATTCCCCAGAAAAATGGGAGATGGATGACTGGAAAGGAGCATAGCTCGGGACCAGTCATTCATCTCCCATTTTTTTAGGGCTACTCTCAGAGTCAAGGTTGGAAACGACTCGAAAAAAAACTCTGACACAATTTTTAGAACATTGTGCAAGATGTAAGACCTATAAAATGTGAAAGATGAAAAGCAAATCATGGTGACATTCCATATATTATACAAATTTAGGGTTTGGAACAGCCATGGGAGAATGTTTGCTGGAAAGGAGCATAGCTCGTGACCAGGAATCATTCTTCCATTTGGGGGGTTTGGAAACGACAAGAAAAAAAAACTCTGACACATTGATTCAGACTGTGGCTGGAACATTGTGTGTAAGATTCACAATGGAAGGTTGACACATTTTTGAGACTGTCCCTGGAACATTGTGTAAGATTCACAATGGAAGGCTAATAAAATAAAATATCGCAAAAGCCAAAAAAAGAATGTGTTGCAAGTTTTAAATATCTTTCAGGAGCAAATAATATTGACAACCAAACTCTCAGCAGATTGAAGAGCTCAAAAAGTTTAAAACATTCTACCTCTGTAAAAAAAAAAATTTTTTTTTTTAGAGAAGTTTACATGATTTAATTTCATAGGTTTGCTAGGAAACTCGAAAGTTGAGAAATGGCTGAACGAGGTCGAACCAACCTTTTTACACTATTGTTTTTCCAACGCCATGTATGGGAAGAGATTCTGTCCACTCTTTTTCTTTGCAACAAATTTTTCAATATTTTATTTTCAACTGACATGTTTTGTACTTTAGCGTTCAACTCATATTCTTTTGTTTTCAACTCATATTCTTTTGTTTTCAACTCATATTCTTTTGTTTTCAACTCATATTCTTTTGTTTTCACCACGTCAAGCTCCTTTTTCACCACGTCAAGTTGCTTTTTCAACACGTCTTTTTCCCTTTGAATCAAATCTCTTTCGCTTTCCATGAGGTCGTTTCTCGCTTTCATCTCGTTGAGCTTTGGGTCGTTTTTCGCTTGCATTTCATTCATCTTTGACCTTAATATCAGCTTGTGGTCCATGGCACATGCTTGTTTTGTTTTTCATTCATCCTATTTTGTTGTTTACGAGGCAACACATATACTTTGTCTCTCATGCGTTGAAAGGAATACTCGGCTCCCTACTCGACATACACTATTTTATTATCGTATAGATTCAAATGCAGAGGTGTGCATTCCTCCGTTTCCTCGTAGCGCGGATACAAGGGAATCACACAATTTAAACATTTCCAGCCCGTCACATGGATCGGTACCCCCCTCTTACATTATACCATGGGTCCCGTACACGCTTGGCAGCCCAACTGGATACATTTTTATTTCCAAGTGGCTCCCACAGTAATTTTTCTATCCCCCCTGGAAAGAGGGTACAGAGAAACGCAATACTATACTGGTGCAAGGGTCGATTGATGTGAAAATGAGACGCATGTTGCTTAAATTGTCAGGACCCTTGTCACACGACGATTTGGGTTGACTCACGTAGACGATGGTTCACACCACACGCCAAGATGGCAACGTCGTGAGATGGCTCGCCTCCAATGTTCCAACAACACCCCTATTGGAATGATTCTCTGTCTTTTCTCGACATACCAACGTTGTAATGCCTACAATTCATAGGTCGCTGCTTTCCCCCAGCTTGACTTGTCTCATTTTCATTTACCCTCCCTGACCTACCTCCATTACATGGGTCGTTGCCCAGCGTGACAAGTCTCCATTTCATTTGTGGCTCACCCCCTCCATTTTCATCCAGGATGAAACTTTTTTTTTTCTCGCGCCCCATCCAACATATTTTTTTCAGAGGAATTTGGAAAAAATTTTCAATCAACACACGTCTAAGGGACACGATTCTGACCCCCTTTTTAAAAAGGTCGTTTTCCATTTTCAATCATTTTTGGAAAGGGTCACGGTGCTCGACTATTTTTTCGACGGACTGTAGTTTGACTAGACAATTTGCACTGATTGTACTAAAATGTGTGTTTTATCATAATTATAAATAATTATTTTCCTTTGTTCTGGCAAAAAATTAAAACTATGTTTCATTTGATACTTATGTCTCGTATTTATAAAAATAATGTAATTTAGCTTCGAATTTAAATAATAACCTTTTGCTTTGAAAAGAAAAAACTTGAAATTTAACTTAGTTGACATGTGAGATAATTTTGAGATAAAAAAAAGTTTAAAATGTGAATTCGAGAAATAGTTTACCCTACCCTTAAAATTACACTGGTAATATTTTCAGAAAACATCAACTCTGAAATGAAAAACCGAATGTCAGGAATACAATGTATTACTACGCGAGTTTTCTCTGAGGAGAATCGTCTCACATATGGTTACTACAAATCGGTTCCTCTCAAGGATACGCCTTGGCGATCGATCTTCATCTAGAAAAGAGGATTTGGCGGTAGAAAATCCAGCCCACGTTATTGAAGATTTCCCCAAAAAAGTATGCCATTTCTCAAATTATAAATTAATAAGTAATGCTCGTTATTTGTTTTTCCGGTTACGTGGTGGGAGAATTTGCGATACACATTGCCAAAAGTCTTGCTTTGTTTTTGAGATTCGGAGAAGAACGACCTTTTTCCCCTCTTAATAGTGAAAATTTATCATTTGAATCCAACCAATTAAATCATAGAAAATGTCTCATATAGACACAATTATATTGCTATGAATTTTGTTGTGGCTTTTTGTGTCATGAGTTCGAGCCTAGTGCCGCTGAAGACCCGCCGCGTAGAGCGGCCGAGTCACGTTAAATCTGGCGGTGCTCAAACTTCCTCCCATTGGAGTACTACCAGCTCAGGTGTCATCCTCGTCACTTGACTATGGTTCAAAATTATGAGGTTCGTCTTGAAGAGCGTTCGTGTTGCTAATTGGGGTGATTTTAATATTCACTCACTCACGTGAAATCTGTTGCCAGTCAAACAATATATATTTAAGTGTTCCTGTTTTTGATTCCTTGTTATCTGTTCTTAGCTCTGAAGAAGAAAAGTTTAATGGGAAACAAAAGTATTTAATTATCTATAATTCTTTTTTTGTTTTAATATTATAAGCAGAAAAATTAAACAAATTAGTGTTTATGCAAACTGCAGGTAGTGTTATTTTCCTTTGTAACCATTGCTTCAATGGTTTGAATGAACGTTGCTTTTGTTTGTTGTCTGAATTGAAAAATGTAGTTCTGGTTTTTTCCCTTCTTATTGATGGTAGGTTGCTATCATAGCATTTCATTTTGATACAAAGGGCAAGAGTCATAACATTACAGTCATTCAAAATCCTAATGATTAGAGGTTAAAGCTCGAAAGAGTTAGGTACTCTGGTCATCTCCCCTATGATTATTATGATACTTTGTCGAAAGTTAATTGAAAATTTTCTAAATGATTTTTAAGTTATACAATTTGCTATGATATCATTATTCTATTGTTGAACTTTACTTTTTTGATAAAATATAAAAAGTAGGAATCAAAATAAATATTTTTCTTATTTTATTAATGCCTCCTGTGAAGAAGATTGAAATTATTTAATGATAAATCACTTTTACTAAAATGCATCGAAAAAAAAATTGTTGAATTTTTATTTTAAACTCAGAAAAATAGGTGATTTATTTGAGTTTCTTTTTCTTATTCTTTTGAAAATTCTTCGATAAGTGAAAAATTTAATGTCTTAAAATTGAATTTTCATCAAAGAAAATTCAACAATTATATTCATTGAAATTTTTGTAATTTTACAAATCAAAAGATTAAGGCATTAACATTTATTAAAAAGTATTATTATTAAGGAAAAGTAAGCAAAATATAAAAAATACAACCACATGTGTTGTTTAAAAGTTAATTTTCGTTTATATTTCAAGCTATGGAAATATTTCAGTATGTTTTTAAATGAAATTGAATCCTGTTGATTTGAAGGATATATTGATGGACATATTATGCTGGCATTAGAAGGATATTTTATGATTCCAATGAAAGGATATTCTATTATATTGTTTATCAAGAGTTTATTAAGAAATATAGTTTCAAGATTAAAATTTTAAAAATAAGATATATTATTTTTGATTTATTTATAATAGAGATATTTTGAATTTTTTTTTATTTATTTTTTTAATACATATATATGTTCAATATTAAGGACTTAAAATATTAAGATTTAATTAGGATATACCATAATATTTTAACTTAAAAAAAATTCCAAATTTTTTAAATACTTATTAACATTGAGAGATATTGTAGCATCCCAAATAATCTTATTTTAAGATGATGGATCACATTAATTGACTGCTTCAAATATTTAGCAATTATATTCAAACACCTATTATATATACATTCAAAAAGGACTAACCAGGAAGGAGGGGGGGGGGGTCAACCTCTGTTCCATAAGTCAATAGATTTTGAATTTTTAACACAGATATAACCCCTCTAGGCTTACATTAACCTTTCCCCACATAAGAGCAGTCTGTGAACACCACTGAGACTAATTGTGATTTTTTTTCTTGTTTTGTTTGCTGTGGAAACTTCATTTTATTTGTTTTGTCATTTAGTGAATGATACAGTTCAAAATTAACAGTAGCATTTTTTTCCTCAAAAATATATTAATATGCCTTGCAAAGCTTCTTTTTAAAATCTAGTTTTCACCGCTAACAGATAGTTTTCAAATATTTTTTACATTGATATGCAATAAGACTTGAATTGTAATTTAATTTTGTGAATTAAACATGATCATTTATGATATAAACATGATATTAATTTTTTTATGTTATAGATTTTACAAGTAAAAGAAGCAATGCTTTCAGTTTGTAAAGTTGTGGAGTGCACAATAATAACTATTGGAAAGTTTTAATGTTCCGTGAAGTGGAAAAGACATGCCATAAATGATCTGGTAATAATCCCATGTAAAATTTATTTTAGATGCATGTATTGTGTTAATGGTATTGCTTGTATCATTTAAAGTTATCTTTGCCTAATGATTAATAATAGTATATACATCCAACTCATTTTCTTACAAAATAGATAGGTTCCATAGAAAACTACGCAAAAAAAAATTATATAAAAAATATCTGTGGCATATGGTAAATTTGGGGATATGTCCCATAATTTCAAAAAATAGTGCAAGATGAAAAAATTCTAAATATTTTCTGAAATAACATTGCACAAAAATTAATAGTGAAATACATGTTACATATTTATGAAACAAAAACAATTTTATTAAAAAAAAAGGGTTTAGTACATACAACATGTAAAAATTCAAATTAAAATTAGGAATAAAACTACTAATTAACTGAGTTATATTCATCTCTACTTGATAACAACAATACAGAACCATTATGAACTGGATCAAAAAGGCTTCTATCTGTAGATTTGTCTGACATGTTTAGCACAACTGTAGGCTTTGATTCAAATGAAGAATTTCATTCTTTGTGAATGCCCTCTGTTTTCTTTTTGTTTCTTAGTCAGTTATTTGTGGGTGTTTTTTTTTTTTTTTGGTTTCTCAAAATTCATGCTAGAACAAATAATTTGTGTTATAAGTATATTGGTGAATCATACTGTTTCAGAATTGTGTAAAAAAAAAAAAAAAAGAGTTGGGTGTATTTATTAATAGTTGTGTTGTATTATTGCAATTTTTCATAAATGAATTTTTTTTTATATTGCATCACTAATATTTCCTGAATTAAAAACTATCTATGATATAATTTTTAATAACACATAAAATTCATCAAATAAACTTAAACTGAATGCTCAAGAATTAAAAAAGTTCAATACTTAACTACCCTTTTATTTGAAAATTCTATCTTTTTTTATTTTTTAGAAATATATACATAGATAGATATAATGTAATTTTGTGAATGAGTAAATAAAATACTTCATCAATTTTTCATCTGTTTTTTCCTGTTAAAACTTTTGAATCCTGTTCAAAGTTACGAGGTCCGTCACCTATAGCCCTCGTGCAGCTTCATAGTACGAGGTTAATATAACTCTCACTCTTTCATAACCGAAAGGTACCATAACAAATCTCCACAAAATGAAATAACATGTATAATGTAGTAATAAATCAATATTGTAATGCATATCTCAGTTCAATTTCTTGCCATGTGGATGTCCTCTCATTTACAATATCCTGTTGTAGGAAAGTCCTGTGTATTTATTTATCATTTAATTTTTTAGCACTTAGCAAAATAAATTTCTCTATAGGAATTTAAAAATACATGGTGAAAATATATTTATATACAACTATGATGTGACTATTTTTGATAACTGATTTTTTAAAATCTGTGTATATAATGCATTACATTTAAATTTATATTGTTTATTTCAGATTCTATTTTTATAAAGTATAGTTTGTTTTTATTGAAAACTAATAAAAGTATTAAAATCTTTGTTCAGAATTGTATCTCAGAATTTGATTTGACTGTTTTTTCTGCATGAACATTTTTATTTTGTTTGGTTGTTGACAAAATATCTTTCTCTCTTTTATAAACTGAAGAATAATTAAAAAAATTATATTATAAGTGTTTGTTAGTGGTAAATTGGTTTAAAATTATTTTATGCTCTAAAATTGAAATTTTTATAGGAATAATTCTGGAAAAGAATATAATTTGTGAAAATCTATTTTTTTTTTAAATTCTGAAAATGTTCTGAATTATTATGTTAAAATATTAATTTAAAATAAACTTATTTGAAAAATGATTCATTAAACTTGAATGACTTATGAAATATATTTATGTGGAATATGTGAATGGTTAGTTCCCTTTTATATATTTTTACATGCATTTGAGTTTTGGGACATAACTATTATCTAATTTTTTAAACTTATGTTATTAATTGAAAAATGTTCAAAGGTATGTTTTTGTACAGCTATATAAAACTTTTTTGCAGAATTGTAGTTGACATTCATTTTTTAAGCTTATGTTTTTTTCCTTTCAAGTCAATAAAGAAATTACAGAGTTCACAATCTTGCTACACTTTATGTTCAAAGATAAATCCAAAGTTGCAAAACCTTTTTAATGGCTTTGTATTTGAACTACAAAAAATTTCTAAGGCTATGTGCTGAATAACTCTTCTCTTGCCAACTCTTTGATTAGTTCATATTAGGATAAAACATCTCAAGTTCTTCAAAACTTTATACATTTTACAAGATTTAGAATTTCTGGATTATTTAGCAAGAAAAAAAAAAGCCAATGTAAGTAGTAATATTTTTTAAAAATGAATTCTGTTCTGGAGAAAACTGATTAATTTTTTGGATTATATTTCAAATTAAATAAATTTTTTCATGACAGAATTATTGTCACAATTATGAAAATATTTTAATTACAAATATTTAGTTATGATTGTAAAATTATGGAACTATTTATATATTTATAATGGGAGGGGGGATATAAAAATGTGAGGAAAAAGCATTTCTAGAGGGAATAAGGTCCTGTTATTGTATAGTTTGGTTTTTTTCCCTCTTCTTAAGGTTATTACAAATTTTTGTGATATTTATTTCCATCCTGACCATCAAATAAAAAAAAATTCTTGGTCCTGGTCAAACTGCTATTTTAAAAAGGTTTGTAAATGCAATAGTTCACCTTTCTATGTAACAAATTTAAATTTGTTTTAGTTTTTCACATTAGTTCATTTGTTTTATTTTATATTTTGTGTGGGAGAGAGGGGTCCAAGTAAGAAGGCAAAGTCAACCATCTCAAAGTGGCTAATCTGGCTCTGATTTCCAATGTATAATTGCTAGCTGTATTTTTTTCTTATCTGCATATTTACACTATGAAAATCACTTTCACTTAAGTATAACATTAATTGAAATTTGTTAAATTCTAAAAATTGTCACAAATTTTAAATTATATTCCTGAAAAAAATTATTTTTTTAGCAAACAGGGTGTGGCTATAAAATAACAAGACTGACACTATGAAATTTTTTTATTATGATTTCACACATATTTACATATCACCTGAAATACACTCCTCTATATCTACAGCACCCCCTGCAAATCTTGCATTGTCTGAAATAGTGATGGAAGTCTCTTTGTGTGATCTCCTTTAGGACACATGTTGCTTTCTCTTTCCCAGCTTTAATGGACTCAAATCATGTTCCTTTTAATGCAGATTTCACCTTAGGAAATAGATAGGAGTCACATGACCCAAAATTCAACAAATAAAATGGATGTTCTAACACTGTTATGCTGTACTTGGTAAAAACCTCTTGACAAACAATACAAAATGAGTCAACACATTATCTTGATGGAGAACTCATGACTGTCCCTCAACAATTCTGATCATTTCACCCTTATTCTTTTATGGAGTTCAGCAAGAATCTGAAGGTAGTGATATTGATAAATAGTTTGACCTTCAGGAACCCATTGAAGGTCCCAACAGTTCCATAAATATTGAAAAAAAATTATCATTGCTTATAGAATTTTGATTTGCTCATTCAAGCTTGTTTGGCTGTTAGTGAATGGGCTCTTCCAATGAATGGATTGATGTTTCATTTCAGGATCATAAATAATAAACTACAATTTTGTCACATGTTATCATATTTAATAATTTTGGGTTATTTTCAAAGGCATTCAAAGTATCACTGCAAACGTTTTTGCAAGCTTCTTGTTCAAATGTGATTATTTTCGGCACCATTTTGCAAGCAAAGATTGTCATATAATATTTGTTGTACATGATCTTTGTCGATTCCTACAATCTCAACAATCGCATGAGTACTTAATTGATGGTCAAATCAAACCAGATTACCGATTTAACATTTTTAAAATGCTTAAACACTCAAAAGCACATACACACGATAAATCTTCATTGCCCTACCCTTGTTTCAATAAATTATGTGTAGTGGTTTTTCCATGTTTCATGCAAAATTTCACAATAATTCGTTGATCAATTGTTACACTTACTATTTTACCAGCAAAACAAAAATAGAACTCTTATGTGATCAAAGACTGCAGCTATATGGATTTGTTTATATTAATGAGAAGTTCTGCATTCAAAAGAGAAGGCTTCAGGCTGAATAGCTCTCGGTTGCTGGCATTTGGCCCATGCTTACTTCTGCAACAGCATTATTTAATTATCATCCCTTGTGGTTAAAAAGAATGGTTTTGAGAAGAAAATGTGTACTTTTGGCTAAATTAAAAATAAATGACATTTAATAATAGTTAATATTCCCTGAAGTGCATTTTATAGAATTAAAGATGAGTGCTGCTTATTTATGTATTCATGCCATTACTTATGAATGCTTTTGTCGTATAAAAATAATACATTTTTCTGAGCATATTAATATTTGTTTAGAAACTATTTTAAACCAGCATATTGTTGTTGAGGTTAATATTTTGGCATGTGCTTGAGGTTTGATTAAAATGTTTCCTTCCAAAGGTTCCTTTTAAATTCATATTTAAAACTTCTTATTTTTAATTATCTCATATTTATAACTTTGAATTTTTTATGATGAAATTAAGACCTAAAAAGTTTCTTTTGCTAAAGTTATTGATTCATCTGAAATATCTTTATATTTTTTGTGTTTATAATGTAGAATTCTTTCAGAATTTTAATTATTTTATGCTAGCTTAAGTATCAACCCTTTTGCTCAACTCTTCCATATTTTTTTTAACAATTAACATTGGTCCTGTGATAAAATTATAAGTTCTAGAATTTCATCCTTTATTAACCTTTTGCACGCCAATGTTCCAATATTGGAACATCAACTTTGAAATTTTCTGAAAAATTCAATTTTATTCATATTGTTCCATAAAAATTATTTTGAAGACAAAAAGTAAGGATTAATTTTTTGAAATTAAAGTATTGTTGCTAAATTAAATAGTTTCTCTGACAAAAAATTCTAAAAAATGCATTTTTTTCTACTTTTAATCAGGCAAAATTCAAAAATTCATATAAAATTCAAAATTTAAAAAATAGTTTTATTATTTGGTAAAAGTAACTAAAAATGATCATTTTAACTATAGACTGCAAGATATCATAAAAAATATCGTTATTTTTTTTACTATCGGTTTTGAAATTTCAATGTTCCAAAAATGGAACATTGGCGTGTAAAGGTATACTTTTTCACAAAAGGCAGTTATTATGTTTACAGTTCACATAAAAGTGGGAAAAGGTTTCTGAAAGCTAAAAACACTTATAGTATGTGTCAGAAGAAAATATTTATGACTTGGACTTTCGTTTCGGCTCCCTCTCTCAACTCCCCCCCCCCTTTCAACCGTTTCTGGACAATCTCAAGTGAATTTCTCAGCTGCAGCAAAAGTAACTACCACGTGTGTTTGTTGATAGTTAGATGTAGCGTGTGTCTTATTAGGAGAAGAATGTCACATAATAAGGTTTTATATTTTGTGTTGCGTCAGTTAGTGAATATCCATTACGCTGATAAGATGGCGCATTCATAGCCATTCCGGACTGTAGAAGAGGCTTTGGAATATTTTTATACACAATCAAATGAGAAGAACCTATTAATATTTGTCAATTTCCCCTAGAAGAAAGTGGGTGATTTACTGATGAGAAAAATATCGATGAAGATACTTTTCAGTCTGTTCTACCAGTAGATGTTTGTTGCAAAATCGAAGTTTCTGCAAGCATAGATGGTGATAAAATACCTCATGTATGTCAGAAAAGCACAACGAAAAATGCCTCAAGTGCAAAAAAAGATTGCTTGAGAAATGTTTTCCTAGCTATACATGGACAATAAAAATAGTTTAGGACATAAAAAAACACATATAAGAAAAAACAATAATATATTTTGTCTTTATTTCTCATTTTAAAAAATTTTGGTTAATCTGTATTTTTCTAGTTTTTTTTGTTTGTTTATTTCATTGTCCTACTGATATTTTCCTTTATTGTTTCTAATAAGTGATTGAAATTTTCTGAAATGTATAAATTTCTGTGTATTAATTTTTTTTCCAACTTAATCTGCTTTATTTTGGAATTATATTTTAAAGTTTACTTCAGATGTGTGCAAACAAGGGACACCCATCGGGGAACCTGCCCCCCCCCATCAGGGTACATTTAAAAAACTCTGCAGGGAAAAAATGATAGATTTCTCACGTTCACATGCAAACGTTTAGTTCTTTTCCCCCATTTTAATTTTAGATTTTTTTAGGCCCATTTCAATTGTTTGGATACCTCTTAACCTCTTGTTAAGATACTACTTCTTCAAAATGTATATAATAACTGATTTTTGAATTTAAATGTCATTGATCGTACTTTTAAAAAACATGTGAAAAAACTTAATAGTACCCGCCAATGTTCCATTTTTGAAACATGTTAAAAATCTATAAAATTTTTTTTTTTTTTATAGATCTTATGTTTCAATTTTAATTTGATTTTTATCAAAATTTAGTTTATGTTACCTTTCAATCATAGTGCGGCGTTTAAAAGGTTAATGAAACATGAATTAAAGGGGCTTAATGGTACCTTGAAGAAAATAAGAGCAAACTATTTGACCAGCACATTAACTGTCAACTGTTTTTATCGCATTAACTGTCAATTTATGTGTTGTTATTGCTGAAGATCTAATCACATACTAATTCATGTTGTGGATGATGTCTCTGGTGCCTATCATGCATTAACAAAGGATAAGTTATGTCACAATATTTATTCTACGTATCAAATGGCATGTTTTGTGCATACTGTTATTGGCATGAAGTGAATATCAGACACTAGTAGATGTATGTGGTTTCTACATGTACAGACAGTAGTTCTGCAGGGCCTCCAAGTTCTGAAAAAGAAGAGTACAGTATTATAAAGTGCCTGTAATGAATGATCAAATTACAAATTTGTTGGAGGAGATCGATCGATGTAGCATCTGAGTTGTTTTACAGCAACAAAGAATTCATTCCTCTGGAGATGCCTGTGATATTTCAGATGAACATGTAGAACATCATGCATAAGGTAACATATCAACAGCGTGTCTCTGCTATGATATGAAACATAATTTGGTAAAATGATTCAACATCTTGAATAATTTTCTTTCTCAAAATCAGAGACAGTATTTGCTACAATTTATTTCAAGATACATTTCAATTGGGAGACATTTACTCAAACTGAAGAAAGGAAAAAAAAAAGTAAAAAAAGAAAGATACTATGAAAGCTGTACAATAGTTGCTATTCCCAAGAAAAAGATAAAGATACTATTCTATAAATGTAAAGTTTATTAAAAATCTTGCAGCTGTTGTTTAGATTGTACAAAGATTTGATTGTAACATTCTAGGATGTGAAATTTATAATATACAATTGTAATTTGCAATACTTTTTTTCTGATATCATTGGATACAAAAATAATATATATTGATACTTATTTTGATTGTTTTTGGTATTGTTTGTCAGTGCATAATGTAAGAAATAACTTTACTTGTAGTAATTTTATTTCCAGCTTTTAAATCACATTTGTCACAAAGATTAGTCAACTTCTTGAAGCAATCTATTTCTGCAACATGGCGTTAACTGTCAACACAATCTTGCATGGTTGGCAGTCAGTGTGTTAATGCAAGCATTCAGTAGCACATGCAGGGGGGTGGGACATGCTCCTTCCATACATACTTATAAATTTTTAGCATCAAGATTGCACTTCAGTTCTTTTACCTGTGTATTTTTTATAATGTACTTCCCAACCCCTGTGTAAAATAAGTGTATATGCACTGGCAATGTTATTCTGTTTAGTGTCCTTGAAAAAACTTTCCTCAAGAGATACAAATATTTTGTTTGGAACAGAAAGAAAATTAAAAGAATACAAAGTAATAGCAGCTCATTGCATTATTAGACTACAAACATGCGAAGAAGATGAAATTAAACAGAAATAATTTGCAGGTGATTAGGGTACCTTTAAAATTGTTGAATGTGTTTAGTTATTTCTGGACTTCCTGATCACACATGAACTGATAGGTAACAAAGCCTTTATTTTTTATGATTTTACTTCAACTCAATAAGAATTTATATATAATGACAATGTAAAATTATTTTTATTTTTGAAAATTAAATTCATTTTTAGTAAAAAGGGCCATGACTGGTGACATAATCACAAAGTTTCTGCTTAATAAATAAGATTTACTTGATAATTCATTATTATATTTTACTTTGCATTGCTCCAGAATCTTTAGAAAATCAGTATTATTTAGTGTATTTGGCTGATTCTACAAATAAATTTATGTAAGACAAAACCTTTAAAAAGATTTTTATTCTTTGTTATGCCCAATTTGCATTTTATTGTTATAGTAAGCATTTCATAACCAGCACTACACAACTAGATTTGGTTTAACATAATACAATTTTATATCTGTTATGTGTACAATGTTAAAATATTTTATAATAATTATTGAGAGAGATAAATTATGCAAAAATCTTTGGGGCAGGGAAAAAAGGATATTTGAACTTATAATTCTTTGCAGTTGGTTTTCTTTATTTCTTATGTAATTGTATGAATCAGTTAAATTATGTGTATAATTTCTCTGAAGCAATATTAACTTTACAGAATTCTTGCAGATCTAGATTATTGAAAAGCACAATATCAACTGCAAGAACTCATATAGAAACTGTTAGCATCAATCCGCTTCAAATCCAAATATCTCACACTACCTGCAGTCTTTATTACATAAAGCTATTGATTCTAAAATCACAGTTGACAGAAATGGCTCATGTCAGAAGTTTATCTTATCCAAAGGAATTTTCTATGATACATAATGACATGATTTATCTCTCATGCTTGAAGACTTTGCCAAGAAGAAATTGTCTACATCACTAACCAAAGACTGCTGTAGTCATCTACTGAACTGTAAGTAAAATTCAGTCTTGTGATATTGCATCTTCAATTAGTCATAAACACAGCCAAATTAAAGAGCTTGCATTTCCTTCTTCTGGATCAGGATCAAATCAATGCAAATACAGTAAGAGAGAAAAGAGAAATTATACAATACCATTCTGGAACTGTCAAAGATGGAGTTTTCAGATCAGAGTCTCGACAGTTTTGTTTACAATTTGCGTAAAACCCCTGATTCAGATGGGCATTCAGAAGGTGGTATGCTTTTGCTGGGGGATGCTGAGAAGGCTCCAGAATTTTTACCCGATTTGGCTTCATTATTAGATTCAGATGTAAGCTCATCTAGTCCTCCCCATGAGGAATCTGATGAAGATGTCATTGTTTTGGGAGTAAAACGCCCAACTTATCAAGAGATAACATTGGAAGAGGTAAATTTTGGTATTTTTAATCGAAGAAATTGTTATTTAATTTGTCATTTGATATGCTCTGTATTTCTTCCATAGCATTTTTAATAATTATTAAAGGCAGAAATAATTATTATTTAAAAAAAAACAATTCTGATTTTGCAATAAAGTGCATATTTTTTTAACATTTGTCATTAATGTAATATTATGATAAATATATAAGTGATTTATACATAAGTATACTTGGTTTTATTTTGGAGAAACATGCCAGAGAATATTTTTCCATAACCTGCTATATTCAGACTTCAATAAAGAAAGTTGAATTAATATTATTTATGAGCAGTGATTTATTATTTAGAAAGTATGATTATTCAGACACACCTTGTGTTAACTGCTTATATTCTTAGTATTTTTACAAATATATATCTCTACATGGTAAGAGTTTTAATTGTACAAAGTTTATATGGGATTAAAATAAGCTTGACTTATATATTATATTGTTGACTAATTTTACAAAACCAAATCTTAACATTGCCAGTTGATATTATCATTTTCACTCATGTGTGGAAACAAATTCCTATTCATGTTTATTCTGTATTAGCATGCCAAAAAATAATTTGGTAAAGAATTAATATTTTAAAAAACACATACACACTTAAAATAAATTAAAGGTATACTAACAATGAAATAATTCAGGAACACTGTAATTGTGTTCAAAATTGTGACAACTGATATCTTTATGTAGATTACGCAACATAAATTCACATGAGTTTGAATCTAAATGTTGTTGTGCTGATCCCTGATGTTTATTGTTTTGCCAAACTAAATAGTCTTTCTAGTGCTTATATATTAGATTGCATTTTTGGAAGTACTCCGCTGCAATCCCTTCCATAGAAAATAGATCCAAAATTTAAATAATTTTTCACAACAGAATAGAAGAATATTACAAATTATAAACTATGTTATGTTATTTTCGAGCATGTGCAATCAAGAATATTGTGTTTCAACATGTGCAGAAATGGTACAACCTGTAAAAAAATTATTTTCAGACATACATGAATGAGATTTGTTGCCTTAAAATGTGTGAAGCATGAATTTCCACTCTTGGCTGACGATATCCATTGTTAATGACATTTGTTGCGGTTCCTAATAAGTTCAACATTTCCATGGGCAATATGTTATGCATCTGAGAAAGTCCATACAATGCTGGGCTATAGAACTGATGATATTTTTTTAAGTTTGATAAAATAGTTAAATATAATTTTTAAGTACCAAATAAAGTTAATTTGTTTCCTCTTCATTAAAAAACAATGCAAAATTATCCAATAAATATAACTGATTGTAATGCCCTTTTTCAATAATTTTTTATTAAATTTTTAGTGAATTCTAAACAGTTTGAAACTATTTTTATGTAACTTCTGAAAATAAATTTGTATTTATAATGTGTATACGGATTAGTAGGAAATGAGAAGTAGTATACATTGGTTTAATATATTAATACATTTTACCTTTGTCATGTATGTCTAGGACGATGATGGTAAAGTGTATGAAAGTAATGTAAAAGTTGTCGAAAAACCAGTACAGAAAGAAAATGAAATAGAGGAGTTGCTTTTCAATTGTTCCATGTGTGACAAAAGTTATCGTGTGGAATCTTTGTTGAAATTCCACCTCAGAATGCATGGTATAGAAACATCTCCATCATTTTTAGAAGATCCATCTCCAAATTCATGTCCTAGTAGTGAAGAAGATAACTCTTCCGAAAATATACCTCGTAAAAGTAAAAGGTAGGAAAAAGTAGAAACCTCCTGATCCATATATAAGTTTTGTAAAATTTGTTCACCTACAGCAAAATATGTTTACATGTGTGTCAATGTGAAGCTTAGAGAGCGGTGTCCACACTTACAATAAAAGTTGATTATGAAATGAATTAAAAAAATTAAATATCATCAGTTTCAAAAAATAATAATGGCAGCTGTAATATAAGTAAATTTGAAGTATCATTATACTTGTCTGCAATTTTGATAAATTTTAAATTGTTGAAAATTAATTAAATGGACTAAATTTATGACGATCACATGATAATATAAACACGTGTTCTATATTGAATTCAAAACGGACATTAAACTAGCTCGTATTTTTTATTCTATTTGTAAAACTTAGGTAAAATTTCAATAAAAGTAAAGTAAAAAGAAAAGTAAAGTAGAGTAAAGATGCTTAAGAGTCATAAAAAGAAATTTCTGCAAAAGATTTTAAAATTAAAGAAAAACAAGTCTTGTTTTATACATGTACTTTTAAATAAAATAACAAATATTAATTTTTTTTTAAAAAAAAGTTTCTGTATAAAGCGTAATTTGGCAACAACAAAGTGCATGAACTGATTTGCTGAAAATAGATAATTGCATTTATCGTGACTATGACTTCACATGTGTTTTTGAACTTGATTGGCTAAAAACACATGGTTTAAAATTATCATGTGATTATGACATCACATGAATTTAGTCCATTGAATAAAATTGGCACTGTATTATTTCATTATTTGAGTTTATTTTTCTATCAGTTATAGTAGAACATAAACAAGATAATAGGAATGATCCTTCATTATTTGTTTTTTTCTTGGTGATTGTTATGCAAGTCATACCTTTTTCTTTTCTGCTATATTCTCTCACCTTTGGAATTATTTTCTTAAATAGTTTTTTTTAGTTGGAGAAGCACTTTACATCATGATTTTAATTTAAAAATCTGAACCAAATAATAAGTTTTAGATTTTTATAAGTTTTCACATACTAAATAACTTATTACTTAAAGATATGTGAAATTTTTCTTTTCTTTTTTGCATTCTAGCTATTATATGAAATGAAATGCTTGATAGGGGGGGGGGATGACTTGTATCTCCAAAAAGTATTTGCATTTTCTGTTTAATTATAATTATCTAGGGTTCATTTTGGAAACATTTTGTAAGAATAATCAAACAACACACTTTTTCAGTGTTTGTATGTTAACCATTAATTACAACATTATTTAAATGCTCATATTATTTCTGAAATGAATTCTAATTGAAAGTTATAAAAATATAAACCGTTAAATTTAATTACAAACAAAAAAATAAATAAAAGTTGTATTGTAGAATTCCATTTTTTTGTGTGTGTGTTTGGATTTCTTGAGTTGTGAATCCCTTAAATTCAAAGTTTCAGATATTTCTCACAATAAGTTCAGGAGATATTCAGTATCAAACCTTGCAATAAGAAGTAATGTAGTCTGTTGTTCTTTCTAATGCCACCTCATCGATGATTATGCCAGATCAAGGCTAGCTTTTAAGCCTGTCATTAGCTGACATCATGCAGGTGACATTGCGATTTGGAGGGGCTCTACTCCCAATTTTGAGATGGAACAACTTGGAGGATGGTTAGGGTTCACTCAAAAGGACTTGCTGCTCGATGAATATTTCGAGTATCCCTCATGTTGCACAAGCACTACACATTTACAAACACCCATGCCTTTTCCTGGGATTCAAACCCAGGCCTTACAGCACAGCAGATAGTGCCACTTATCACTTAACCCTCTGGGTGGCTACCAAGTCTTACTGGCCATATACCAGTTTATATTTTGTAATTGATTTAGTAACATTAAAAAATGGAGACAATATTGTATAGAAGTAATCTGGTACATGGCCTCCTGGTGGCTTCTTTTAATATCTCTGGAACTAATATTTAAAATTAAATTTTTAGCATAAACTATTTAAGGTTGTCTTTGCTTAAGATTAAAGAATAGGATCCAGAATTGGAGTATTTCTTCAGATATAAAAGAACTAAAGCATTAATATTATTATTCTGGCTTCACTTTTCTATAGAGAGCAGCATATTTTACTGTAGTTACTGTGTTACATTTTTATACGAGTTGACACATTTTTCCTGATGTCAAATGTGTTTTGCGTTATTTTTTCTAAATGCTATTGCTAAATGAGCTATCCTTTTATGTATTTGGAAGAATTATGAATTATTTATAGAATATTTTTTAAAAATGCTAGATTATAAACAGAAGTATAAATTATATAATATTGAAAATTTTGATGAAAATTGAGAAAACTGCTTGAAAATGTGCTCTGCGTTTAGTTCAGACTCTTGTATATTTGGGGAAATCAGCCTTATTCTACTTAATTTGGTAGAAAAATTGGATATTGTTCTCATAAGAAGCGAGTTAGTGATGTAATTTCCATTAATTATATCTTAAGTTTCTATCAACCATCAACATTGATTCGTATTTTGTCCAATTGCAATAAAAATTACAAAAGTTGCAAAGATATTTGACAACTGTGTTATATATCTTCATTCTTTTGCAGTTCAAAGAGAGAAAAAGAAAACCACATGAAGATCAGTTCCAAATCATATTCTATCAGAAAGAGCCATTACCAAAAGCACCATAAACGTAGAAAAAAAGAACTTTCCAAAAGTTCTCTTTAGTATTCCATTCAGGTTATTGACCTTTTAATGTGTAAGATTTTCATGCTATTTTTTCCTCGTGAAAATTATGACTGTCAACATTTTATTAAAGAAATATCACTATGAAATTGGCTGTCTGTTTGACCTTCTCCTCTGCTGTGTTTTATATCTGTATTAATCTTTAAATATTTATCTGTAATTGTTTCTGTTTGCATCTTATGTTCATTTTTTAAGGAGATTTTTATGCATCATTGCTTTAAAGCATGGTCTTCGAACTGTGTTTTACAGACCCTGGGGTTCCATGAATCAAAATAAATCAAAAAGATGTGTATGCAAAATGGATTAACATTCTTTTTGAAGTTTGTATGACCATGAGTTTATATATGGCTGATATATTTACAATTTCACAAATAAACTTAATATAGCATGTGTGTGAAATACTTTTACAAATAACCAAACTTTAAACTTTTGTCCTTAACAAAGTATAAGCTCATATATCAGTCATTAAAATTGAAGTTTTTTTTATACATAATTACTTTTTCAAATATTCTTTATTATAGTATAATAAAAGAATATTAAAATGTTTTTTACTTTTTTATGTATTACTAGATTGTGAATATTCTATTATTTATGACTTTAGATTCCAGGAAATAATTTGATACTCTCTAGAGCAACACTTTGCTTTATTAAATAGTTTTCTAATGGAAAATGCACTTTTTTTTCAATCCTGAAAGGAAAAAAAAAGAATATTTTAAACACAACACATGTAAGACAATATTTCCCAGAAGACAATACTAAGCATGCATAGATAAAGGTCCATTCATGTACTATGGTAAATCCAATGGCTTCCCAATGAGGGAGGGGGAATAACTTTTCGAGATGTCAGTTGATTTGACATAAAAATGTAAAATTAAGCAATCTCTTAAATTTTTGGGTTCAAATTTATGCAAAACACACAAATTTCTGATGCATCTGTAAATATCTTTATGTCATTTGGAACAACTTATTTAAGGCAAAAATAAATAAATAAATTATATAACAAATCTTTTGACTCTCTTAAAGTATCTCTACTTTAATATTTAAGGTATATTCTGCGAGAGAGCGTGTGTGTGGAATGGAGTTCCCCTTGTAGTTAATTCATAGGGTTCTGTGAATTGAAAAAGTTTGAAGATCACTGCTTTAAAGCCATAAAAGTCACTGTTTTATAAATGAGCCAACTTTGGAATCAAGAAAACTCACTTTATTCACCATTTCAAGAAATGTTTTAGCTGCAATATGCATGTATGTAGAATGAAATGTGCACCTCTGTCCAATTCGTTTTTTTCTGCATTTATATTATATTGTCTTGGATTAGTTTAAAATTTTTGAATTTTTTTATATACAATTTTTTTTGTATTGCTCATTAAATTTGCATAAATTGGTTTTTGTTTTTTAGTCAAGTTGATTTGTAGAAGTAGCTTATATAAATACTATGTCATGATCTCTTTCTTTCGTATGGAAAGATGTTCTAAAATGTTTCATAATGGCGGAATTTATTTATGTGTTGTGTGTTTTCTCTGTGTATTTAGTGTGTGTATAGTCTTAAAGGCAATTTTGAATTGTCTTTTAATTTTATTTGTTTCCATTACATTTGTCAGTCGATGTGAAAATTTTAAGTTTTTTCAGAGTATATCAATTTATATAAAAATAATTTTGTTATTCCATTGTATGTGTAATATTTGTCATTATATTTCTGTCTCACATTTGATTAAAGAGAGAAAAAAGTTACTCTTGTATATTCTTTTCCAAAAATGAATTTTTATTTATCTGTTTTTTACTTGTACTTTGTTCCCTATTAATAAAAGTTAAGCTTTTGATATTTATGGATTTTAAATTCCAATTTTTCTTCAACTTTCGAAGAACTAAACCTATCCTTTTAATTTAAACATTGAAGATGAGAATTGAAAAATACTCTCATTAACAACCTGTTGATAAGAGGTTTTAAAGTATATCTCATTTCAATCTGTACATGTCATTGACTACATTGATTCTTTGTACAGTTGGAAACATGAACAAAATTAAGAAAAACAAACAAACAAAAAATTATAATAAAAGAAGTTGTCAAAATTTCATATTTTTTTCCCCTGCAGTCCACAAGTCTGACTCATTTGGATTGTAACAGTAAGTATTTTTTTTTTTATGTTGATAATCCTTACCAATTTGAATAATACATCTGATTTATATGTGATACATGAAACTCCATAAAACCATGCAATGTGGATACAATACTTGTTGAGTAAAACAGTTACATTCTTTTAAGTTATCTAATATGAAATTAAGAACGTATGTCAAAGGTTGTATACATTTATACATCTTTAAAAAAAAAGGTTGAAACAAAAAGAGGGCAAGTGGTGTGTAAGTTATGGAGTTCCTATCCCTGAAGGGGATGTACCTCCACATCAGAATTAATGAGATAGATTACAGAAATTAGTGTTGTATAAAGTATAATAAAAGAAGAAAAATTAAAGAAAGTGGGATAGTTAATGGGAACAAAAAGAGGGACTCATTCATATTGCAACATAAAGGACAGTAAATTAATTATATTAAATTATTTACTGTTGCCTGTTTGTAACTTGTTAATGCTAGGGTTTGCATTCCCAGGATTAAAACAACTTATCCCAATATTAAATTTTTGTCTGAATTATATTTTTAAATTTTTTTTCAAACTATTGTGAATCTGGTATTACATTTAATGTATCTTATTTATTTTGTACCGTATACATTAAAATGTGTCAGTTTTCTTTTGTGTTGAACCTTGATGGGTTCGAAGTGGGTGTGTTTGTTAAACCAGGAAATTTGATATGTTTTCTTATTTTCTTTAACTTTCTCCCCATCATGTGTGGGGTCAGAAAGCGGATGTTTCTCCCACCCACAGGATATGTCCAGTGTCAGCTAACTTGAAGGGGATAAAGGCAATTAGAATTTTTGAAAGGCATCTAGCTACAAGAGATGTTCTATTTTACTTTTGAGTGAAGTTACTTGAGGTCCAAATAAATTTTTGTGATCTTTACCATCAACAAACTCGTTTCCAAATAAATTGGCCTGCTGAAGTTAGTTCAAATCAATTTCTTACATTTAGCTCGTATGAAATAGCAACAGGTAATTATGTTAATTTTGAAGTATGATGTACACTCATGTACATAAATTAAGGATAATTCAGAATCACACAGAAATTGAACTCTAAAATAAAAATTTCACCTGTAGAATTATCACACATATCTTGAAGAAGAATATGCAAATTACAGGAAACCACCAGATGGCGCGGATAGTACGTCACAATGACGAGAGTGTAAAAGAGGGGTATATAAGGAATGGTGGCAAAGAAGTAAAATTGTTCACAAGTGCTTTAAAAGCCTTTCAGTGCAATAACCGCAAAGTTATGGCACAAAGGAAGCATTTGGATGATTTTTTACGTGGTAGAATTATCGGATGACTGGAATGTAGATGTACCCAGCTGGAAGTATCCGAGGAACTTGGAATCGTCCAGAGTGTCATCTCCAGGCTTTGGCAACGATTCCAAGATGATGGTAATGTGAGTAGATGTTACAGCACAGGTCGCCCCCAAGTTACAACGTCGAGTGAGGACTGGTATTTGCCAGTTACTGCCAAAAGAAACAGACGGAGCACAGCATCAGACCTGTCTTGTCAGTTCTCTTCAGCTACCGGTACGACAGTTTCAAGGCAGACCATGTACAGATGCTTAGGGCACATTGGTCTATATGCTCGTAGGCCTGTCAGATGTGTTCCCCTTACCGCAACTCACTGTCGCCTGCGATTAACCTGGAGTAGAGAGCATGCATTGTGGACACCGCAACAGTGGTCTTGTGTGATGTTTTCCGACGAGTCCAGGTTTAGTTTGCAGTCTGATTCTTGCCGGACTTACATATGGAGAGCGCCAGGTACCCGTTACCACCAAGAGAACGCCATTGAACGACACCGTTACGGTGGTGCGGAATGGCTCGTTTGGAGAGGAATTATTCTTGGTTCCAGAACTGACCTGCATGTTCATAGTGTAACGATGACAGGCCACATCTATTGGGATGTCATTCTGGAACAACATGTACGTTTGTTTCGGGGCGCCATGGTTGCTGAATTTCTGTTTATGGATGACAATGCCCATCCTCACCGTGCAAACATTGTACACGAATGCCTTCAATCGGAGGATATCACCCGTATGGATTGGCCAGCATACTCACCGGACTTGAATCCAGTAGAGCATGTGTGGGATATGCTTGGCCGACGAATTGCAGCCCGTCAACCCCCTCACACCTGTCTACCGAAACTTCGGAGGGCATTGCTTGATGAGTGGTATAAGATTCCCCAAGATCAGATTGATAATTTGATACTCAGCATGCTTAGGCATTATAAGGCTTGTATTGCATCGTCCGGGAGATATACTCCGTATTAACCATCATACTAACCATGTTATACTGTTGTTGTTGTTGTGTCCTTCCCGCAGGGAAGGAATGAAAGTTGCCATTGTCTGTGAGACAGGTTGGACTTCTTAACGATAGATGGCGGCACCACCTATCTCCACCTCCACAATTTTGGCATGGAGCCGAAGGGGAGGGGAATATTCTCCAGTCTCTGGTTTCTGCAACAGGCATTGGGCAACATTCATTGCTATCCCTCAGTAATAATAAAAAATGGGACTCATTTGTTTGATGTGTTTTTTTTTTTTTTTTATGAATTTTGATTTTTCTTTTCTGAATCATCAATCAGGAATCATTTTTATGAATTATCAATTTTAGTCAATATAAAAGATGTTTTTTTTAGATTTCTTTCTCTCTTTTTATATATCAAGAGATAACTTGAGAGTAATATTATTTTGTTATTATAAATATATTCTTATAAGCTGTTATTGCTGTTTGGAGCAGGGAAAAGGTATTTCTTCAAAATTTTTTCCTAATATTTAAGGTTTGCCAATTAACTAATTTATAGGTGTGTTATTCAATGTTTTCTTCTTTTTTAATATACAAAGAGATAAATTTAGTAATATTATTTTGTTATCATTATAAATATATTTTCAAATTAGATTACATGTATTAATATTTAAATGTTAAAAATATTTCGAAAAGATACTTTTTGAGGAAGCGAACAGACAGAATTTAATTGGACTGTTAAATATACAATGTATTTATAATTATTATTTAAAAAATTGAAATCTGTTTTTTGAGTATTATTAGACTTAATTTTAGTGTTATTATGATCAATTTCTACTGCTATATGGTAATAAGATTTTTTAAAAAAAGGAAAGTATATATAAATTTCCTATGGGAGTTATATAAAAAGAACAATTTTTTGATTAAAATTTATGTAAATCCATTCTATCATTTGTACTTTCTGTGTACAGGTATATGTGAGCTTGTTGGGGGGAAAAAGGTTCAGTTCGGACTTGATAATTTTAATTTTGAAAGATCTACTTCTTTAGAATGTCTTACCATGCTATTAATTCTTAAATTTTTTAACAGAAAGAAATACAGTGTTTCAATGAAGATCAAACAGGGGCTCTCTTTATTTTCTTTTAAATTTACAGTAAGATTTTGGAAAATCTCAAATATATCGATGTTTAATTCAAATGTGTCAATTTTTAATGAATTCAAATTGTACTATTTTTATTGAATTCATTATGTACTATTTATTTATTCATAAGGAATTAAGTTTTGTTTTGATTTGCTTCAATAAATAATAATAATAATTTTTAATTATGTTTTAATTTTTATTGTGTAATTTCAGCCATGCTAATATGTAAGTATTTTTCATAAATAGTTCAGTCCTAATCCCGGGATTGAAAATATAGCACGGGATTGCAAACCCTAGTTAATGCCAAAATGAGTAAAAATCGCCCTTTTCAACATTAACACCTATCCTACTGCTAGACCGGTAGTAATAAGAAATCAAAATTCATTCAGCTGTTTGCTGAACAAGTCCAGAGATCTAGCAAACGAATGGCGTGTGTTCGAAAGCAAAGTCGAACTAGATTCTATAAATTCAATTGCGGGTGCATCTACCAGATGCTGAGTAACTTTGGTCAAAATAAAACTAGACGTCTTTCAAGAAATTTATACGTTTATTCTACTGAGGACGGCATATTATCTATACAAATAAATAAAATTGAAGTGTCTGTTTGTAATTTCAAATTAGCAGCTTTTTACTTAATGCACTAAAAGTATATACGGTACTCATAACAAAAAACCAATTTTTAAAATTTTTGTCTGTCTGTCTGTTTGTTCCGGCTAATCTCGGAAACGGCTGGTGCGATTTTAAAAATTCTTTCACTAATGGAAAGCTACATTAACAGGGAGTAACATAGGCTATATTTTATTCCCGTATTCTTACGGGAACGGAAACTATACGGGTGAACGTGAAACTGAATGCCAAGATGAACGCCAAGCTGAGCTAATGAAGTCGTTGTTTTGGTTACTGGCGACCGATGCTGTTCATGAGCCATAATAGTGTTACGCGCACATGATAATACGCTGGCACGTGCTATAATTTTTTTTTTATGATAGTTTATCTCACTTTCAGTTAAGTAGAGCATCGGCTGTTCCGGATGCACTTTTAAAAATAATAAATCAAGGCTTCATAAGCAAAAAGCAATGCAAGAAACAAAAAATTGATAAGTTTTACGGTTAGTTTTAATCCTTTCTTTTTTTTATTTACATTTTTAGTCACATTTAAACAATAGTTATTATTTGCTTAATATTTATATTGTAATCGAAGAATAATAATTTTCAAGGTATCTTTCATTTTTCTATATCTCTGTTTTTCTTAATTCAAATTGTTCTTAATTTCTTAATTGTGAGTTTTTTTAATTCGTTATATTTAAGCTGTTTTAAACTTTAACAGTTGAACTTTAAGTTTAATAATTAGAAATAAATGTTAAACATTGTTAGGTTTTTATTCATGAAAATATTTCAGATTTTGATAAATTACTCTTAGGTTATTTTATTTAGTTAACTGCGTAGGTAGTTGTTTCTAAAATAATTCAAATTGTTCTTAATTGTGAGTTTTTTTAAATTCGTTATATTTAAGCTGTTTTAAACTTTAACAGCTGAACTTTAAGTATAATAATTAGAAATCAATGTTAAACATTGTTAGGTTTTTATTCATGAAAATATTTCAGATTTTGATAAATTACATAGCATTTATGATGATGTTCACAATCTCAATATAAAAGAAGATTCGTGGTTGTGTGAAAGATCCATTTTAGCACCTATAAACGACCAGGTTACTGCGCTTAATCAGCGCATGTTAAATAAGCTTCCTGGTGAATCACAAACATACCTTTCCATCAATACAGTTTGCAATCCGGATGAAGCGGTTAGTTATCCAACAGAATTTTTAAACAGTATAATTGTGCCTGGTCTACCAGGCACAATTATACTGTAACCAGGCACAAGCTAGAACTTAAGAATGGCGTTCCCATCATACTACTCCGTAATTTAAACCCACCAAAACTTTGCAATGGTACTAGGTTGCGAGTAGTGTCATTGAAAAGAAACGTTATAGAAGGTCGTATAATATCCGGATGTGGAAAAGGTAACATAGTACTTATACCACGAATTCCCATAATACCATCGAATTTCCCGTTTGAATTCAAAAGACTACAATTCCCTGTAAGTGTCAGCTTTGCTATGACAATTAACAAGTCACAAGGGCAAACGTTATATTTAACTAAGAGTTGCTTTTCACATGGCCAACTATACGTGGCATGTTCACGTGCGAGGAATGCCACTGGCGTTTTTGTTTTAGCTCAAGAAAATCGTACACACCAAATATTGTATATAAAGAGATTTTTCAATAAATTTAATACTGGTATATAGAGGGGATGTTCAATAAATTTATACGAAAAAAAACACACAAAAATTAACAAAAAACAAAGAAAATAAAAAAAAATAAAACAAACACCAAAAAGAAGAAAAATATAAAAACAAAACATTGATTCACAAAGTAAGAAAATGACATTAAACTCTCTCTCTCTCTATATATATAGCGTGTATGTATTTCTTAACGTGGAATACAGAATTATTAAGTTTTCGTAAGATCTGTGAATTGAACAAAACACTTTTTTTGTAAATTTCTACGTGAACGAAGTCGCGGGTAACAGCTAGTGATACATAAAAATTAAACGTTCGGCTACCAGCGAGAGTACAACCAGTTCTGAATATATTCGTCAGCTGACGTCACAAACAACGTCGCCTAGCGGCAGTTTTATTTCGCTTCACTTTACAACAGTGTGTAACACCTGTTTTCTGAGCTAAAAATAATTAAAGGACAAGATCGGTTGTCGGACTTTGCAATACTGTCAATAGAAACGTTAAACTTAAAATTGCTGCTATGGATATTACACTCATGTCCATAAATTAAGGATAATGAAGTTCAGACAAAGAAAAAGACAGAAGCAAAACAAATTTGACTTATTTGTAAAGTCTATTTATTAAACAAAAGGTAAAGCGCATAAAAGATGCTATATGTTTGACATAATTAATAAAAATTGCGATTTTTACTCCCTGGGGCAAATTTTAAAAAAGAACCTATTTACAAAAAACAGTATTTGGGGCCGTGAGTAGCCTAGTGGTTAGAGCATCGGACTCCAGACCTGAGGGCCTGGGTTCGATGCCCGATACCACTAAATACCACCGAGTATAGACGGAGTACGTGCTCGTTGAATCAATGGGTCCGAAAGTCTTGTGGGCGGTCGCAGCAGAAACCACGAGTGCAGGGGGGTGGAGAATATTTCCCTCCCCTTCAGTTCCGTGCCAAAATTGTGGAGGTGGTGTCGCCATCTATCGTTAAGAAGTCCAACCTGTCTCACAGGCAATGGCAACTTTCATTCCTTTCCCTTGCGGGAAGGACACGACAACAACAACAATTCACTTGCTAAATAATAGCATACCCTGTAGTGTTATAATTTTTTTTAAGGGCCGTGGGTAGCCTAGTGGTTAAAGCATCGGACTCCAGACCTGAGGGCCTGGGTTCGATGCCCGATGCCACTAAATACCACCGAGTATAGACGGAGTACGTGCTCGTTAAATCAGTGGGTCCGAAAGTCTTGTGGGCGGTCGCAGCAGAAACCAGAGACTGGAGAATATTCCCCTCTCCTTCGGCTCCATGCCAAAATTGTGAAGGTGGAGATAGGTGGTGCCGCCATCTATCGTTAAGAAGTCCAACCTGTCTCACAGACAATGGCAACTTTCATTCCTTCCCTGCGGGAAGGACACGACAACAACAACAGTATAACATGGTTAGTATGATGGTTAATACGGAGTATATCTCCCTTACGATGCAATACAAGCCTTATAACGCCTACGCATGCTGAGTATCAAATTATCAATCTGATCTTGGGGAATATTATACCACTCATCAAGCAATGCCCTCCGAAGTTCCGGTAGACAGGTGTGAGGGGGTTGACGGGCTGCAATTCGTCGGCCAAGCATATCCCACACATGCTCTACTGGATTCAAGTCCAGTGAGTATGCTGGCCAATCCATACGGGTGATATCCTCCGATTGAAGGCATTCGTCTATAATGTTTGCACGGTGAGGACGGGCATTGTCATCCATAAACAGAAATTCAGCAACCATGGCGCCCCGAAACAAACGTACATGTTGTTCCAGAATGACATCCCGATAGATGTGGCCTATCATCGTTACACTCTGAACATGCAGGTCAGTTCTGGAATCAAGAATAATTCCTCTCCAAACGAGCCATCCTGCACCACAGTAACGGTGTCGTTCAATGGCGTTCTCTTGGTGGTAACGGGTACCTGGCGCTCTCCATATGAAAGTCCGGCGAGAATTAGACTGCAAACTAAACCTGGACTCGTCGGAAAACATCACACAAGACCACTGTTGCGGAGTCCACAATGCATGCTCTCTACTCCAGGTTAATCGCAGTCGACAGTGAGTTGCGGTAAGGGGAACACATCTGACAGGCCTACGAGCATATAGACCAATGTGCCCTAAGCGTCTGTACACGGTCTGCCTTGAAACTGTCTTACCGGTAGCTGAAGAGAGCTGATAAGACAGGTCTGATGCTGTGGTCCGTCTGTTTCTTTTGGCAGTAACTGGCGACTACCGGTCCTCATTCGACGTTGTAACTCGGGGGCGACCTGTGCTGTAACATCTACTCACATTACCATCATCTTGGAATCGTTGCCAAAGCCTGGAGATGACACTTTGGACGATTCCAAGTTCCTCGGATACTTCCAGCTGGGTACGTCCACATTCCAGTCGTCCGATAATTCTACCACGTAAAAAATCATTCAAATGCTTCCTTTGTGCCATAACTATGCGGTTATTGCACTGAAATGATTTTAAAGCGCTTGTGAACAATTTTACTTCTTTGCCACTATTCCTTATATACCCCTCTTTTACACTCTCGTCATTGTGACGTACTATCCGCACCATCTGGTGGCTTCCTGTAATTTGCATATTCTTCTTCAAGATGTGTGTGATAATTCTACTGGTGAAATTTTTATTTTAGAGTTCAATTTCGTTGTGATTCTGTGAATTATCCTTAATTTATGGACATGAGTGTATTATAAATAGGAAAGAAAAAGAAGAGAGAAAAATTGAAAAAAGTACGTATATTTTAAACAATTAGGCTAAATGTTAAGTAATAAAGTTTTTTTTTGTACGTATGTTCATGTATATTTATTTCAACACCTTTAAATAAGTTTTATGAATGCTATCATTTTGTTTTCTAAAAAAGGGCCCCCCAAAGAATTCTGATACAAGACCACTCAGCTACACCAGTCTGCATTCTTCATTTATTTAAAAATACAGTACCTTCTGTCAAATGATTGTGTAAAAATATTTTTGGTATAAAATAATCCTTATTAAATCTTCTCAGAAATATTGATTAGCTTGATGAATTCAATCCTTCCTTATTTGATGAACCTTGCAACACAATAATCGCACGCCTAAGCTAGTCTTAAAACATGCGATCTACGCTTCTACAAATGTATTATTAAATAATTACTGTAGGAATAAAATGTTATTAAAGTAGACAAAAAAGAAACCATGTCTGAATCAATTGCATTATTAGATGAAAATCATATTTTCAATAAATATTTAGAAATTCTTAACAATGTTACCTTTAATACATGTTTCCAAATTTCGTTTTTGGGGGAATTTGAAAAATTTCGTGTTCACTTCTTATACATTTTAATACATATATTTTAACTAAACTTTTTAAAATCATGGATAAACATGAATTAATATTAATAAAACCAGGTAAAAAAAAATTTCAGCCTTTTTAAGAGCTATGTTTTTTTTATGGTTCAATATTCTTTGATACTTTGCAAATCTGTTAAGTGAAAATTTTTATTGTAAGTCATATTAAGTAAATTTCTGCAAATTGTCTTGAAAAATAAAACTTTTATATGAAATAGAATGAAATATACCAAGTTTCTCAAAATGTGTGCAGAGTCTGGAAGACGATGTGATTGTGTAAAATTTTATGCATAGAAAATAATGGTAATATTATCATTCTGCCTGAAGATTAAAAATTAAAATCATGCATTGTTATGATGTCTAAGATAGTAGTTCAGCTCAGTACAGTGATAGTAGAGACTTGGCTATCGCCTTATGCTCCTACTGCATTTGATGAATACAGAACACTGTCGACTCTCGATAATTCAAACCTTCAATAATACGAACCTCTCGATAATTCGAGGTATATGTTCAGTCCCTAGAAAAACTCCTGATATTTCGAACTGAAACAATACGTTTGGGTACACTCAATAATTCGAAGTAAAATCTATGACAGGACAGACTACAATACGCAATAATTCGAAGCTATCTTATAAAACTCTCGATAATTCAAACACTCACTATCATGTACAGTCCTGTAGCAAACAGGTTGAATCTTACAAGTTTTGTGTTGCTTTGCCTCTGTGTATCACCCCCGTCACGTAGCTTCTTTAAGGACCATCTGTCTGCTACCCCTTCTTAGTGTTTTCCGGTTCATCAGGCGAAAATACACCTTTATTGTTTTCCTTCTTCAAGTGGGCAATCGACCAACCGCACCTGTTGTCAGCCGTCCATATCTTTCGTTTAAGACGTGGCCTTGCTACACGTGTTCAGAAAGGACGGTCCACTATTGTGAAGAAGAGATGTGTAGGATTGTGTATAAATGTATTCTTTTAATACAGGACTTTTATTTTCTGTATAATATGTACTTTTTAAAAATTAGTTTAAAATAATTTTATACACATGTACAATTGTTTAAATGTATAGTTTGAAATTTGAATGTCTTAGAAAAAATTCTCTTCGAGTATTTTGGGATTTTTCTATCCTCTTGATAATTCGAAGTTTTTCATTGGTCCCTCCAACTTCGAATTACCGAGAGTTGACTGTATTTAGAATCTATTGGTTGATATTTTAGAATCTATTGATAGTGATATTAAAAATTCTTATTCTTTTTGGACATGCTCTATTGTTTTACAATTCGCTATGGTTGAATAAGACCATTCTCCGTGTTTGGAGATAAAAAATTTCAAGATATTTCGTTGCGTTTCGTATTTGCTACAGGTTAAAATGAACTGCTGACTTGTTTCTGGCTCTTGACATTCCGAACACTTTGGAGAATCTTCCTTGTTTAAAAAGAAAATAAATATTATACAACGGTAGTTTTTTTTCTCGCATCTTATTAATTAAAACCTCTGAATTTCTATTGCCTGTTGCCCTGTCTATTCCACTTTTCAAGATGTGAAATATTTCGATGTGTAATGCATTTATATTAACCTATGTAATGTTTCTTTTATGTTAAAATTTTAATATATATTCGCACAAGCAACGCCGTCTCTTACGTTATAATGGTGATTCTCTCAATGGGAACTTGGCAAAATCTTTGCGATAGAGCCAAATTGGCGTCATTTTTGGCAAGCTCGAGACCCTCTGGATTCTTCTGGAAATTTGTGGTAAAATCCACTAATTTGAAGACCTATGACGCTAGCGGAATCTTTCTCGAAGGATCCGCGAGATCTATAAATAAAGAGATGCTCGCCGAAAATGAGTCAGTATTACTTTGAGTAGCGATTAGTAGTCTTGCCTTGACCGTGAAGAAGCGATTAGCTCGGCTGTTGAGTAGGTCGAACGGTGCTTGTGAATAATCTTTTACACACGTGTATTTTAGACAATAATAGTTGTGTTTGAACGCTGTAGGTGTGAAGACCATCTGAGATTTATTCTGCCAATTTTGCTGCTGAATCCTGTATTTCAAGAGTTGTTTTCTCGGCAATAAATTTCTATCTCTCCTCAAGAGCTGTCTTGTTCTTTGCGACTGATTTTCATAAAATCCTCGAACCCCGATAAACGTAGCAATGTCATGAATTGGATTAGCTAAGTTAGTTAGTAAGTGAATATTATCGTCGCCCTGTTCAGCTACTCGAGAGCGTTTTGGGGACGGACCTCTTCATTTGGAACCATGGTCAAGTGACATAGACGATACCTGAGCTAGTACCCCTCTTTCTTTCCTAACTTCCACACCACACTAACGGGAGGATGTTTGAGCATCGACAGATTTTACGTGCATCGTCGCCCACTGCACGGCGGATCTTCAGCGGTACTAGGTTTGAACTCATGACACGCCGGCCGCGAGTTCGTTACCTTAACTACTAGGCTACTCTAGCTCAGTTAAACACGGAGTTCAGCAGCAGCAACGTACCTGAATTAACAATTATAAATTGTCGCCCATCCGGTATAGTGGTTAGCGACGCTGACTGCTGTGCCGTAGGGCCTGGGTTAGAATCCCGGAGAAGGCATGGATGTATGTAAATGTATAGTGTCTTCACATTCTAAATAGCCGTCGAGCCGCATTTCCTCTCGTGAGGTTGGTAGAAGGGGAATAGAGGCGGGAGGGCTTTGACTACTCCCAGGGTGTTCTCCCTCAAAATTGGGGTGGAATCGAGCCAAATCGTAGTGTTACCTGCATGGTGCTCAAAGCTACGGTTAATGACAGGCGTACGATCTAGCCCGATGCTATGATGAATTTCGTGGGCCTCGATCTGACTACGTCAGACAGGTGGCATTAGTAACAGCAACAACTATAAATTAATGCTACTGAGTGCGTGTCAACCATTTAAAAATGCGTAGAATAAGAGAAAGACCATTACTGATCCTAGTTGGTTCCATCAAAAACATTGTTAATTAGTAAATTGTTCAAACACCACTTTACAGCAGAATGAACAAAAGTATTTCCTTTGCCAGAGTAAAAAACGTTTTTAATAAACATGGGCTCGTGTTCTAATGAAGACGTTTAGGTGTCTCCACTATTACTTCTATTAAAATAACTCGCTTTCATTCTCATTTCATTCACGTACGAGATTGAAGAGCCCAAGTTGTTTATCTGGGAGGTAATGTTACTCGGGTCCGTAGTTCGTCACTTTGAACCTTGGTACCCTAGTCTTCAAATTTCCATACCACCCCAATGCGAGATGCTTACGGAGGCTGCACAATACTGGGGACGAATGATGGTGAATGAAGGTATATATATCCAATATTTCTGAATAAACTTCATACCAAAAATGCAACAGGGTTTTTGATAAAATTATTTGAATACAATTAGTTACTTTAATAGATTTTATCACAAATTATTTAGTTTTACTGATTTTCTTGCTTACAGTGCATTTGCAAAGAAAAGACAAATGCCGTTTAAAATATTGATCATCACAATCAATTACAAAAATCATCATTTAAAAACAAACGCTTAAAATATTACCGGAATAATTATTTTTAAGAAATAGTGATAGTAAAGCAACACGAGGGCTATTGGTGACGGACCTCGTAACTATGAACCATAATCAAGAGACGAGGAGGATACCTGAGCTGACAACACAACACAAATACCAACAAAAGTACTTTGAGCATTAGCCGCTCTACTCCGTGGATTTTCATTGGAACGAAGCTTCGAACCATTATTCTATAGTGCCGGAACGCTCGTTACCATTGCCACTCCTCTACCGTGGCCACCATACAATAGAGGAACGTAATGTTAAATATTTAGTAGACTCATAAATAAAATCTTTTTTCCACAGCAATTATTTTATTGGGGAATTTAGAGTATGAAAGATTGAATTTAGAATACAAACTTCCTCCTATTTGGTCAAATAGAGAAACAAAATATTAAAAGGAGCCTTTAAGAAAATCTGCGGCTAAATTAAGTAACCAAAAATTGAGTTTTTGGTTTATTTATGTATAAGTAAACACAACAGTACAACATCATCAACTGTTAGCCGCTCATGGTCCTATGTTACACACGTAAATTGAGGTACTTGGTTGAAAAAAGGATAAAAAAATGCATAGAAAAAATCCTGAAGAATTTAAGTTTGGCACTTTAAAAGGTTTTTCTTAATTAGGTTGACAAGAGAAACATTTTATGGTGCCGAAAGACGCGTCAAAAATAAAATTGCACAGTTGTTTTTCACTACAAATCTCTTCATTCTGTATCAATAAAATGTAAAGCAAAGATTTTCAGTACGAGAACACACAGGTCAACGCTCTCTAAGATCCCGTGGATGGAAGCGGTCATCGCCTATTGTACCTACAGGTCCATTACAAAAGTCCACAACCTAAGCCCCGAAAGCTCACTCACTAGAATTTCAAGAAAGCCCATTGGGACAGGTATTCCCAACTCTCTGATGAATATGCCACCGAAGTTCTAATAAACGATAACCCTGACAAATATGCTGAAATCTTTGTTAAAGGAATTCTACGTGCAGCTAAAGAAAGCATACACAGGTACAAGTCTAGAAGCCCTTATCTTTCTGGAATGAGAGCTCGGACCTTCTGAAGTAAGAAAGAAACACAGCGAGATGTCGAGCTGAAAATTCCCATAATATCGCAGATTGCATACTTCTAAGAAAAGCCCAAGCTATATAAAATGAAACGTGCCATTATTCTTTCCAAGGGATCCGCCTATAGATCATTTGCTGCTAACTTAGACTTCAGAAAAGATGGCCCTAGGGCACACAGGTTCGTATCTCGCCTTAACAACGAAAAGCCATCTCATCACTGGGAACCCGTAACAGCAAATGGCAAGTTACTTACCAGCCCCACAGAAATTTCTACTGCCCTCAGTAAGAATTATGCAGCAATCAGCAGGCTTCACATTTCTGCGAAAGACCGAAAATCGATTTACGACAAAGGCTCTGCCCCTAGACCAACTGAACAAGGCTTTCCCCTCTTAAATAAGGACTTTTCCATCGACGAACCACTTCTTGCGACCAATGCTTTGAAGAAAGGAAAGTCTGCCGGACTTGATGGGAAGAACTCATTATTAACCCTGGTTCGATGACTTTGCTTAAGCTCATCAACTTAACTTGGAAAACACGAGTACCTCAGGAATGGAGAAAAGTAGAAGTAACTTCGTTGCTGAAGAAAGGGAAACCTGCAAACAGTCTTGATAACTATAGGCCCATTTCACTCACAAGTGTCTGCTGTTTCTCAGAAAATGGTTAAATGCAGACTTCGGGAGTTTTCGGAATCAATAGGCGCCATTAGCGACTGTCAGGCAGGTTTTCGAAAACATAGGTCCACTATAGACCAAGTCATGAAACTCACCCAGGCGGTAAAAGACGGCTTTCACCGAAAGCAATCCACCCTTGCTGTGTTGGGGGATTTCATATGACAAGGTGGGGCGTAATATGCTGCTCCATAAGCTGAAAAAACACGGAGTAGCCAACTAGTTATTGAACTGGGTACATCTCTCACAGCAGAACATTCGATGCAGGTTTCTAAATGCTATATCTCTCTGGAAACAGCTGTGTCAGGGAGCTGTTCTAAGCTGTCTTCTCTTCAACATCATGATAGACGACCCAGAGAGAGCCATTCAAAAGGTCCCCGGAGTTTTTTGCTGACGAAGGGGTAATTTGGGAAACGGGCAATAACATTCGCTCCTTGGAAGACGCCTTGAACAGCCCCCTACTTAATTTTGCAACGTGGGCCAACACCAACAAAAAGACAGTTTCCCAACTATTCACTCTGTCTACCAAGCAGCAGCTTTTCCACCTGGAATACAAAAGACTTCCTCTTAAACAGGTGTCTTTGTCCAGATACCCTGGAATCAACCGCGACAGTGAGCTCCACTGGGGCACTCACATTGCAGAAACATCAGAAAAGGGCTTAAAGCGTCTAAATCTCCTGAAGAGGCTAAGTGCTACCAAGTGGGGAGGATGTACCCAGGATATTTTATCCACAGTTTACAAAACCTATGTCCGTCCAGTGTTGGACTACGGTTGCGACCCTGGCTAGTACAACCAACCTTGCAAAGTACGACGTCGTTCAGAACAGCCTTCTCAGAATCATAACTAGTGGAGCAAAATCAACTCCAATTGCAGCAATGCAACTCCACACTGGCATCGAACCTCTTGACAGTCGTAGAGACAAATTCACTCTCCAATTTTGGGAGAGAGCCAGAAGAGTAGTTTGCAGGTACTGGAACGAGTACAGATCTACAATGCAGAGTTTTAAGTCACAGACTTCTCCTCTTTCACGTGCGGAACTTCTTATGAAGAAACACCAACTTTCGCTACTCGCCGTGCTCCTCTACGGCTCAACCCAATTAACATCACGTCAAATAAGGCCACTCCTGTCGAGCTAAAATCCTATACTCTGGAAACGATAGAACAGAGATATCCAGTAAAAGAGTGGCTCCATGTCTACACTGACGGCTCATACCTACCAGAAACAAACAGAGCCGGCGCGGGATGGTTCTGTCGGCTGTTTGAGGGCTCATTAGCAGTGGGAAAAACCACCAACTACGATGGCGAGGTTTTGGTTGTCTGTGAAGCTGCAATGCAATTATTAGCTGCTGGCCTAGCTCCTGAAAAAGTTGTGTTCTTCATAGACTCCCAAGCTGTAATTTTAGCTTCAAGCAGCAATACATAAGTTGACTGACTTAACACAATTCAGTGTCGAACTAAAATTGCGGGGCTAATCTCATATGGCTGGACTGTAGCCTTACAGTGGGTCCCAAGTCATGTTGGGATCCCCAGAAAAGAGGGCCGAACAAAAAGCAAAACCACCGTACATTACTTTCTGGGAGCACACCTCCACTGGCTTGGCCTGGCTGCTGACGAGGTCTGCCCACTCTGCGGCCCTGCTAGAATGGATGGAAACCACCTGCTCCAATGCAATGGACTCGATGAATACCCGACTGACGACATCGTTAGTCGGCATTGGGAGGCTCGGCGTCAAATGGTCAAGAAGCCAAGCACGGGGTTTGGATAAATAAAATAAATAAAGTACGACAAAAATTCATTTCAAGAGCAAAGTCACGAATTAAAGCTCTTTCCGAAAGGTTTAACAAGTAATATAAATTTTTTTAAGTGAATTCCTGCTTTGAATAGATGAATAGAAAGTATTTTATTACCGATTAAAAATTTGAACTATATCTATATATATAAAGGAGAAAAGCGACTCACTCACTGACTGACTGACTGACTGACTGACTGACTGACTGACTGACTAATCACGAAATCTCTGGAACTATTCAACCTACAGACTTGAAATTTGGTAGACATGTTCCTTTGATAGAGTAGACATCAGCTAAGAAAGGATTTTCCGAAATTCGAAACGCAAGGGGCGTTACGGGGGGTTAAGGGCTTTAATAATAATTGTTTCCATGTTTAAACTACTTGATGTACAATCTTGAAATTGGGTAAGCGCATTCCTTTCAAAGAGTAGAGATCCGCTACAAAATGAGTTTGCTGAAAATCGACCCCCAAGTGGCGTTGCAGGGGCTTAGGGGGCGTTATAGATAATTATTTCCATTTTTAAACTATTTGACGCACTGTCTTTAAATTTGATATATATAGATTCCTTTCGTAGAATAATGATCAGTTACAAAACGGGTTTTCTGAAAACAGACTTCTAAGTGGCGTTGCGGGGGATTAAGGGGCGTAATAGATAAATATATCCGTTTTTAAACTACTTCACCTACCTGCTTGAAAATTAATAGGTAAGTTTCTTTCCTGGAGTAAATATCCGCTACAAAATGGGTTTTGGGAAAATTGACCCCCAAGGGGTGTTGCGGGGGCGGGGGGTTTAAGGGGCGTTATAAATTCCTATTTTTAAGTTATTAGATGTACAGTCTTGAAACTTAGTAAGCAGATTCCTCTCATAGGGTAGAGATACGCTACAAAATGAGTTTGCTGAAAATCGATCCCCAAGTGGCGTTGCAAGGGCTTAGGGGGTGTTATAGATAATTATTTCCATTTTTAAACTATTTGACGCACTGTCTTTAAATTTGATATATATAGATTCCTTTCGTAGAATAATGATCAGCTACAAAACAAGGTTTGTAAAAACAGACTTCTAAGTGGCGTTGCGGGGGATTAAGGGGCGTAATAGATAAATATATCCGTTTTTAAACTACTTCACCTGCCTGCTTGAAAATTGGTAGGTAAGTTTCTTTCCTGGAGTAAATATCCGCTACAAAATGG
Source organism: Trichonephila clavata (assembly GCA_019973975.1). Taxonomy (NCBI): domain Eukaryota; kingdom Metazoa; phylum Arthropoda; class Arachnida; order Araneae; family Nephilidae; genus Trichonephila; species Trichonephila clavata. Next base: position 113,200 of record BMAO01023333.1, on the reverse strand, counting down.
GTTTTGGGAAAATTGACCCCCAAGGGGTGTTGCGGGGGCGGGGGGTTTAAGGGGCGTTATAAATTCCTATTTTTAAGTTATTAGATGTACAGTCTTGAAACTTAGTAAGCAGATTCCTCTCATAGGGTAGAGATACGCTAAAAATGGGTTTCGTGAAAATTGCCCCCAAGTGGCGTTGAGGGGACTTAAGTTGCGTTATAGATAATTATTTCCATTTTTAAACTATTAGACGCACAGTCTTTATATTTGATAAAAAGATTTCTTTCATAGAGTAGAGATCAGCTATAAGAAGGTTTTGTGAAAACAGACCTCTAAGTGGCGTTGCAGGGGAATAAGTGGCGTAAGAGATAAATATTTTCGTTTTTAAACTATTTGACCTACCTGCTTGAAAATTGGTAGGAATGTTTCTTTCATGGAGTAAATATCCGCTACAAAACGGGTTTGGAGAAAATTGACCCCCAAGGGGTGTTGCGGGGGGTTAAGGGCAGATATAAATAATTATTTCTTTTTTTAAACTATTAGACTCACAGTCTTGAAATTTGGATAGCAGATTCCTCTCATAGGATAGAAATACACTGCAAAATGTGTTTTGTGAAAATCGACCCCTAGGTGGTGTTGCGGGGGTTCAAGGGGCGTTATTGATAATTTTTTCACCTTTTTTATTAATTGGACGCACAGTCTTCAAATTTTGCTAAGCAGGTTCCTTTCATAGAGTGCAATTCCCCTACAAAATGGGTTTTGTGAAAAAAGACCCAGAAGTGGCGTTATAGACAATTACCCCCATTTTTAAACTGTTAGACGTACAGTCTCGAAATTTGATAAGCAGATTCCTTTCGTAAAGTAGAGAACCGCTACAAAATGGGTTTCGCGAATATCAACTACTAAGTTTAATTTCGGGAGATTAAGAGGCGTAATCGATAAATATTTCCATTTTTAAATTACTTGATCATCCTTCTTGAAAATTGGTAGGCATGTTCTTTACATGAAATAGAGTTCCTCTAACAAAGAGTAAAATGAAAATTGACCCCCAAAGATGTTTGCGAGGGGTCAAGAGAAGTTACAGAAAAAAATTCCTGTTTTTAATTGTTAGACCCATATACTTGAAATTTGTTAAGCATGTTTCTTTTGTTGAATAGGGATCCACTAAGAATAAATTTTAAGCAAATCAAGTTCTGGGGTGTGGCGGGGGGTTACTGGGACGTATTGACAAAAAAAATTACTTTTTTCGAGCTACAAGGACTATAATAATGTAATTTGGTTTGTATTTTTCTTTTGTTGAATTGAAATCCGCTAAGAGCGGTTATTTTGGAAAACGGCTCTCAACGGGATTACGGGGATATTTATAGTAAAACTTTTGCTTTTTTCTGTTAGATTTAGACTTGAAATTTGGCTTGCATGTTCAATTTACGGAGTAGAGATCCACCGAAAATTGGTTTTGCGGGAATCCACTTGGTTTTTGAGTTAAGAAAGAGCAAACATCATTCTATGCTTCAATTTTAGAGATTTTTAGAAAATACAAATTAGATGAGTTCTGCCCTTTTTTTTTATCAACAGGTGACAGTTACAGGTATAAATATATTTTTCAATTCAATCGAATTCTTAATGCTAGGACTTAGATATCAATAATTTATACATATATATAAGCAGTAAACATTTATAAAACATCATGAAATACCCAGCGAAGCGGGCGGGTAACAGCTAGTATATATATATAATAACCGTCTGTACTCCAAGCCATGACACGACGAGATCTCCTTCAGCGTTGATCAGCAGCGAGTGAGTCCTTAGTACACGTGTCTCCATTTGTCCGGCGAAAGTCGAAGTCAAAGTTCTTATACGGGAGGTGGGTTGAGTTGTCCTGGTATGAAGTTTACCCAACTGACACTTGAAGGGCTGGAGATTCATCACAATTTCCCCCCTCCGCATGGCTCGTACAACAACAGGAACATGATCACTGACGACACAACGATGACTGAAAACTTAGCCATATTTTTTTTTAAAACTTTTACGAATTACTTTGATAATTGTCATGGCGTGGAGTACCTAATACTATGTTACACAAATACACAAAATATTTCCGATTAGGTGGTTACAACTTTTTGATAATGTCGATATTAGTATTATTTGGAGTAACTTTACCCTCTTGTATTTCATAACCCAGAAAGTTAATTTTATTTTGGGCAAAGACACATTTAGATAGTTTCAATTTAAAATTTTCTTTTTGGCAAATGTCAAAAATTGTCTTCAGATGATTCCAATGTTTTTCTTCTGACGAAGAAAAGACTATGATATCATCGAAATAATTGCAAGCAAAATCAATTTTATACTTAGTTAATATTCTTCGAATTAATCTATTAAAAATTGCAGAAGCTATATCTTAATTCCAAATGGTAATCTGCACTATTCATATAAGCCAAAGTTAGTGCAGAAAGCGAGTTTCTCAGTATCCTTTGGGTGAATGGGTACATGCCAATAACCGGAAGCTAAGTCTAAAGTTCAAAAAATTTTTGCTCGAGCTAATTTGTCTAATAAACTATCCATAATAGGTACAATGGTTCAGAATCCTCTTTACATAAAGCATTTAAGGTATCCGAACACGTTCGGAGTACTTTTTAACAAAATAGCATACTAAAACATTATAAATGCTCTTTTAGGACTCAATACCAATAAATATTACTATATATTTAACTATCAAAATTTAAAATAAATTACCTGAATTTTACAAAAATCACAAAAACTTGAAAGCAGTTAGAGAAAAAAGTTATAAACATATATTAGAAAAAGTATTACGAAAACAAAATAGATGCATTTATCTAGAAAATGTACTAAAATTTTAATTTTTTATTAAAATTTGGAAATTTTAGAGCTGATTGAGTAAGCATTATAAGAAATATTACTTTTTTTATGAGACCATTATTTAAATAACAAGCCATAACTCAAAAAGTATTCATACAGTAAGAAATATTTTAGTACATTCTATAGAAAATAACGTAAATATCAGGTTTAAAAAGTTTTACAGAAATACATTCGTAATATTTTGAGTAATCAGACTCGCCATGATAGATTTTGAGCAATTTAAGTGCCCACTTCTGGTAGATCAAAAACCCACTTCCGGTTTTTCTAACTTTATAAAATTGATTGTAACTTGGCCTCTAGGTAGTGTAGAAACAAAATAAAGTATATTTCGTAAAGTCAAAAGATAGCTGTACTCAATAAAATAAAAAACAAAAATATCTGTCTTAACTGAATTTGGTCATTTTCAACGTGTTCGGATACCTTAATTTTCTGAAGTCTATACAAAGTTTGGTCTTTTTACCTTCATCACGTTTAAAAGCTAAAGTTACTGGGGCTGAATATGGACTATTAGTTTCTTTAATGAATCCAGATTGCAATAATTTCTCAACTTGACCCTTAATTTCTTTTTCCTGAATAGGAGAAGTACGATAAGGTCTGAGATGAACTGGTAAGTCAGATTTCAGTATAATTCTTTGAGGTTCACAACTCTTAATTGACCCACATCCTACTTGTCTTTAGAAAAAATGGAATCACAATGGGAAAGTATTTCTCTTAACTCACACCTATTCTCTAAGACAGTCAGAGGTGGAGCATTTTGATCCTCGGAGATCTGAGAATGAGGAGGAGTTACATTTGTGTTCCTTCGTTTATATGTAAAGAATATTTTTGTTCATTTTTGCATTTATTTATTTTATTTAAAATAATTCCATCTTGTTTTATTTGTAGATGACTGCAGTCAATAGTAAGTTTAAATTTTGATAGTTCTGTGGTAATCCAAGTATAAGATAGGGTAAAGTGTGATCTATAACATACATCGCTACTAATTTAGAAATAGCACCTATTTTGAAATAAAATGAACATGTCTTACTCAGATTAATTGTACCCTGCGTTTGCTGTACAATTATGCTTTGAGCATTTTTCTTTTTTAACTGGTGCTTACTTACAAAATGATGAGGTATAATGGAGATAGTTGAACCGGTATCAAGGATACACGGTAAGGGTTTCTTTTTAATATGTCCAGATATTTTTCCATTAATTGTCAAATGTGGGATTCTTCGGTTGGAGGGTCAACATTTGTTTGCATAGATATTGGAGGGGTTTACTTGTATTGCCGAGAGTCTGATAGGCATGATCCCAATGATAGGCATTTTGAATCCCCTGGCATTTGCAAAATCTACACGGGTTAGGTGGTAAATTACTCTGAAAGTGTATTTTTGGACTGTTAAGTGTTCTGGGAGTTTGGTTAGGAATCCGGCTTGGGGCAAACTTATATGGTCTAAAATGTCTAGGTTTTCAATATCGTTCTGTTCACTGTTTTGAATTTTTAATAATTTAGTCACGGTTATTATCCATTCTGTTGGGTTACTAGGGGGACTTATAGTGAGTAACTGCCTTAACTTAATGGGTAAGCCATCTGTTAATCCTTCTAATATCATAGATGTGGGTAAATATATAATTGTCTGCCAATTTCCAATTTTTCATGGAAGTATTGAGCAATTTCCTTTCCATTAAAAGTTTTTTGTGTGAAATCACTTTAATAATTGATGGAGATATTTTTCTGTTAAGAAACAAGTGAATTCCTCCCAATTGTTAATATTATCATAGCAATTAATGTGTAATCCGTTAAGGCACCGTTCTTTAAATAGATATATTGGTAATTTTCCAAGAATCGTCTAGGTTCAATTTTTGACATTTATCATTGAAGTATTTTAACCATGGAATTACTTGCATAGAATTATTTGGATCAAAAGCTATTTATTGATTGGGTTGATTTTCAGAAGTTTGAGCTTTTGATATATCACTTGTTTCCGTCATATTTGTTTTTTTTTTTACCACCACGTAACTGCATAAAACTTTTAAGAATAGAATAAATGAATTAAAATTTACACCGAAAAACAGTATCAAAAAGTTTTACATATAAACAAACGATCATAATTAAAAATACTTATACGCATAGGAACTCAATGCAATTTTAAAAATACTATACCAAAATATAAGAAATCAAATAAATATACCAAAATATACTAAATCAAATAAGTATACCAAAATATAAGAAATCAAATAAAGATACCAAATCAAGCATTAACTTATTTAAACTTAATAGCGAATGCACGCCAATTATAATAAATTTACTATAATAGAATTCTAAGTAATTATTTTGCGAACTCAAAATAACGAAACTTACAAAATAACTTTCAAAAATCAAAATAGCTTACGAAATTGATGCACTGGAAAACATCACAAAAATTTTACATTTGGGGAGTAAGAATACCTTTGATTATTCAAAACGAAGTGTTTAAAAAGTTTTCCTTTTTTCTCACTGCACACACTTTTTGGAGCTTGAAGAAACGTACTGGTAGACCTCTGTTCTGTTAATTATCACAATGAATTACATAAAGAATTTTCTTGACACACACATTCTGTAGATTTTCGAAATGGAGTCTTTGAAGAACTTTCTTTTAAATAAATCATATTCCGATCTATGTAGCAGTACAAATTTTTACAAACAAATTCCTATGTTGCGCTCTTATTCAATTTTTGAAGCAGTCATTTTTATACTTATCGTGTGTTTAACAATATAAGCAGGTTTCACATCCTGTCGGCTTTTATCACGCGTTTGGAGTAATTCTTAAGATTGACAGAGGTTATCATATATTTTATTTTAAGATTCAGCAAAACCGTCTGTACTCCAAGCCATGACACGGCGAGATCTCCTTCAGCGTTGATCAGCAGCGAGTGAGTACTTAGTACACGTGTCTCCTTTTGTCCGGCGAAAGTCGAAGTCAAAGTTCTTATGCGAGAGGTGGGTTGAGTTGTCCTGGTATGAAGTTTACCCAACTGACACTTGAAGGGCTGGAGATTCATCATATATATATATATATATATATATATATATATATATATATATATATATATCTAGTTCCTAAGGCTGGGAGTTTGCTTTTAGTATTTCTGTGGCTAAATCTTTCCTATTATGACGATAGTTATCTTAGGTTTATAACTATTTTTGTATATTTTTGTAATATATATATATATATATATATATATATATTAGTATAATTATAAATTAGACCTAAAATGAAATTCCCTATACAACATATTTAAATTTATTTTTCGTTACATCTTCAAGTCTTAAATTAAGTACCTACTTATTTCGCGGAACAGAGAGCCCAGACCATTAATTTTAATAACACCATATTTAATGCTTAACTGTCAAATATAATTTTGCCCTAAGAAAGGTACTTAAGACATCTGGACATATGTGTAATATACTTGCGTGTCCGTTTCCTCTCAGAGCAGATGCAGAAATCACTCGTTGAATTAAAAACAGTTTTTAAATAATGCTTTGTGTTGACTCGAAACACGACAGGAGAACTGAAAACGCATTTTAAACTTTAAATTAAATCCACCGAAAAAAGAAAAAGCATTAAAAAAAACGGATGCGTAGCCAGCCAACTATTATGAAAATTGCTGTAGAGAAACTTTATAGTACTCCGAACACACACGCTGCGTCTCTTTTAGCTGAACGCAGAGTTGCCGGAGAAAAGAAGAGCTCCAAACCCCGGGAAGAAAAGTGCCGTTCCAACTGCCAGAGAAGAAATAAAATTCACCCAACGAAACTTCAAATAATCCAAATTTCAAAATGGGAACTAAGACAGAAGACAAAATTAAAAAAGAAACAAATACAGAAGAAGTGACCAGAACAGAAACAGAGGAAGAAAAAGCAACATATAACCATCATCAAAAGCGATATACGTTTAGAAGATATACAAACTCTTTTCCAAAAGTATAACCTGGTAATGCCAATTTAGATAATTCTGGACCATTTTGAAGATACGAGCGATTCTTTCGAAGTAACAGAGAAACAGAAAATCCTCTTTCTAACCAAGTTAGTAGAAGGAGTTGTTAAAACTTTTATTAAATCTCACTGATCCCAAAAAGCTTCTACGAATTGAAAAATAATCTGTAACGCGAATTCGGAAAGCAAGTAAATCCAGAGCAGATACATCTTCAACTATCTAAAACAACAACAACAAAAAACACTAAAAGAGACCCATATAGAATACTTCTACAGAATGCAAGAAATCGTGCCCCGAATAAAAATGGAAGAAGAAGCTGAAAAATTTTACATCATAAAGGGATTAAAAGAGAGCAGAGCAAATGAAATGCAATTACAAAGTTCCAGAGATATACAGGACCTGAAAGTAAAAATGAAAATGTTGGATTTACAAGAAAAACTAAATTTAGAATTTATACATCCAAAGTATCCAGTGAAAAGAAACCCTCCCCATCCGATCCAACTTGCCCGTAGACAACACTACGGAAGATGGAATTGAAGAAGTGATCAATTTCAACATCCTGTGGGTTATTCACGATACAATGTATACTTTCCTCAGCGTCCAGCATCCTCTCATCATCATGCGTCCTTTTCTCTTCAGCGGCCGACCATGTATCCGAGAAACCAACGAGTCTCACAGCAACGACCAGCGGCTTTGAGACCGGATGTCTTAACTTTCTACCCCAGTCCAAGGACTCAAGAAAATAATACGGTATTCCAACCACACCGAGCATGAGAACTGATGATCATTCAAGCGAGAGTCAACTTCAAACAAGTTCAGGTTCTATTGGATACAGGATCAAATGTCAACATTATTTGTTAAAGATACTAGCACAAATGAAGGGAAACCTAGGGATTCAAGGAACACCTAGAATTGAGCATATTCACGATCAATGGACAAATCAAGTTTAGTGAAAATATTATATTACCAATGAATAGGAGAAATTATTAAAAATATTAAATTCCTCATAGTAAATGTAGAACTGAAATATTTAATTATTTTTAATAAGACAATAAGTAGTTTTGAATTAATTATTAACTTTTGTGAACAGAGAATATTTCAAAGAAGCAAAATAATTTAAAAACAGGGGGTGAACCTAAAGAAATTACCAAAGAAAAGAATAAAAATAAACTAGATAATAAAAGTCTTAAAATTAATAATAATAAAATTATCACTAAGAAAGTTGATCATGTGTTTAATATAGAAATAATTCCTAACAGTGATTATGACATTATTAATGTGATTATTGATAAATATAAACATGTCTTTGCTAAAAATAAATTTGATGTGGGTGTACTCCTCCTAAAATAGTACTTACCTCAGAACTAACCCATTGCAAATCGCCCTGATCGAACCTATCCTAAAGATGACGCGGAAATAATAAAAAAACAATTAGATGCATTGCGGAAAGCAGGAATAATTAAACCATCTCGTAGTTCTTACACTGCCTCTAAAACATTGACCTTTAAAAAAGAGGATAATGTTCGCACACGATTATGTATCGATTATAGAAAGTTGGATGCTATCACAAAATTGGATGCGGAACCGATTCCTCGAATAGATGCTGTTTTAGACAAATTAACACATGCAAAATTTTTCTCAAAGAATGACCTTTGCAGTGGCTATTGGCACATTAAATTAGATGATAATGACTCTGAAAAACTTGCATTTGCATCAAAGTATGGTCTTTTTCAATTTAATCGCTTGCCTTTTGGATATAAAAATTCTCCAGCTATTTTTCAAAGAGCCATTCAACAAATCCTAAATAAATATCAAATAAAAGTTGCATTAAATTACTTTGACGATATAATAGTATTTTCAGAATCCGTTGAAGAGCATGCACAGCATTTAGAAGAAATTCTTAAAATTTGGGAAATAGAAAATATTAAATTAAAATTCAAATATAAATTTGATAGAGATACAATTAATTTCTTAGGGCATGAAATAAAACAAGGGTAATACATTCCAATCAATACGAATATAGAAATAATTAAAATAAACTTTTACCTCCTAGAAATGTAAAAGATTTACAAAGATTCCTTGTTAGTATTAATGTCTATCATAAATTCATTCCTCAATATGCAAAATTAAGAGAATGCCACTAAATATTCTTCTTAAAAAGAATCAAAAATAGAATTGGACCCCAGAATGTCAACAGTCTTTTCAAAACTTAAAGGCAACTTAATTTCAAACCCCATTTTAGCCTTATTCAATCCAAATTACCCTTGTCATCTTTATGTAGACGCATTGAAAACTTCGATATCATCTATCCTCAAACAACAAAAACCCAATGGAAATCAGCCGATTGCATTCCATTCGAGGCGACTGAGAAATTATGAAATTAATTATACAATAACTAAATTAGAAGGCTTAGTGATAATTGATAGTTTAGATAAATTCCTTTGCTATCTTCATGGATCTCATTTCACAGTTCATACAGACCATAATGCTTTAGTTTGGCTTAAGGCGATATGGTACCCTAAAAATCATTAAACTGTTGAAAATTTTTTTACTGACTTATTTTTGATACCCCGAATCTTTATAAATATGCCTTCAAAATTTCAAAGCTTTACCTGCATTTTTCATTAAGTAATGGAGCAATGCTTGATGCTAAACAGCAACTACCACGCCTACATTTCAGATTATTTGCTAGAAAAGAGCCTGATAAAAATGAATTAATTATTTTTCTAATGCGCACAAAGAGATTGACATTATATATGCAGTAATAAATCATATTAAGAAAGAATTGTGCAATTCATGCAAAAATTCTAGTTTTTGAATTATTTGCTGAAGATCAAATGGATTTGGTCAATATTTAAAAGTTGTGTGTGCTTTTTATGATATTATTATAAATGAAATTAAAACTTCAAAATGGATTCTCCCAAAGCACAAATACTAAATCTCATTTTGATAACTCAGATAATTAAAAATCTAATTCACAAGAAAAGAAAAACTCTCCCATTTTTATATATTTGTTTTTGGTGATATATATATATCCCATGTGTGCGAGATTCAACACTTTTATTATTAAAACATTTTAAGATATTTATTTAAACAAATGCACATATACAGTTCTTAGATTTTGATGTATTTTACATATAAATTGTCGTTTGATTTTGCTCTTATTCAAGTACAATATTTAACATGCGAAGGCTTTTAAAATCTTTGAAATAAAAAATAAAGGCATAAACATCTTTTGTACATGTTGTGCTTTAGCTCTGAGAATGGAATTAGCTCTGAAGTGTGTGTATTTATTATTTTTTTTATAATTATTAAGATACAGTTTTATGAAATATTGATCTTTCATTCGTTTTTTTTCTATATATTCATTATGGCAGTAAATTGTTTAATTGTTCTATGTGCAATTTTTTATGGTAAGTAGTTTTAAATAAGCTAATTAACATTTCATAAAAGTTTCAGACTATTCGAAGAATATTATATCATACTATTCATGGAATGAGAAAACTTCAAACTCATATTTCTTCATTTTGAATTTTTGTACATATACTGTTATTCAAAACCCTAAGGCTTTTTTGCTAAATGAAGTATGGGTTTGAAATTTTTTATACATGTTCTGAAATGTATGTTTTGTAAAACTGTGCATGGAATTAACTCTAACATGTTTAGTACTTTTTCTAAAGAATTTCAAAATCAAAATTAATGTTTTTTGGGGGAATTTCGGAAGTTGAATTATAATAAAATTAATAAAAAAATTAAAGAGCAGCAGCAGAAAAAAACCCATACACAGTTTTGTGTAGTATATTATAAGGTACTTGGAAAAAATTTTTTGAAAGAAAAGAGACATATTTAAAAAAGCCTTAGGGATTTAAAAAATGCTTAATAAGCTAAAAAAATTTAAATTTTACGAACATTTTGCAACAAATTTAAAATGTTTTGTATGGAAATATTATTAAATATTAACCTTTATGAAATACAATTAAAACCAAATATAAAATATTGAAAATAAAAAAAATTGTGAAGATGGTACCATATTGCCTTAGAAATTATAAAAATCCCACAGAGGTTGATTTTTTAGATAGTCTTTAAAAGTTTCAATGTATGATTTTAATTTAAAATATAAGAAGATTAGCACTAATATCGAAGCTGATATGCTAACAAGAAATCCTATTGCTTATCATTTAATTAATACTCCCCCAGAACCTTTATTAGACATCAATGAAAAAATTCATTTTCAAAATTTAGAAAATATATCAGCCCCTAAATGTTTTAAAAGAGATGGTATTTCTGTTGTGAAAAGACAAGGTTTAGTTAAAATAATTGTATTCAAAGCATTATGGGTGAAATTAATGGAAACAACGTATGAAAAATTTGGTCATCCTGGTGTAGCTACCGTGTTAAAAATAATATCACCACGATATTACTGGATAAAAATCATTACTGATATAAGAAATTATTTAAAACTTTGTGAAACTTGTTAATAAGGAGTCATATCAGTGAAAATACGGACTGAGATGCACTCACTTCACCTATATGAAAAACCTTTTAAACTTTTGTCAATAGATAGTGTGTTGGAGGTTTAAATTATTACAACTCAGTTAAAAAATATTTGCACTTTACAATTGATTTGTTATTATATTTGAATTTTACCTTCAAAGAATGCAACAACAGATACTTATATTGATTGTTTGAGACAAATCTTCCAAAATCATATACCAGAAAAAATTTTAAGTGATAGAAATACTGCGTTTACCTCTTTCAAATTGAAACATTTATTAAGACATGACAATGTCACTCAGTTATTAACTACTTCTCATCGACCGCAAACTAATGGAAAAGTAGAAAGAGTAAATCAAACTATCATTACCCGCTTAGAATGCAAAATTAGTAATAACTCAAGTAAAGTCCCATGGACAAAAACTTTAGAAAAAGTAACTCATCAATATAATAAAACTCCACATACAATAACAGGCTTCCCTCCAACCTGTTTTTTGTATGGCAATTTACCTTTTGAAATTTCACTAAAAGATAATGAAATATATCCTCCCAAAGGAGAAGCAAGAAAATTAGCCAAAGAAAGAACTGAACAATATTATAACATAAATAAAATTAGATATGACAAAAAATTTCAGGAAGCTGATTTCAAGGTTGGTGACTTAGTGATGTATGAGGAATTTCAATACCCCAATACAAGGAAATTATGTCCCCCTTTTAGGCCCTTATACAGTGTTAAGAAAATGTTCCGATGTATTGTTTGAAATAGATAGACCCAATGCCCTTAATAAAACTGAGACTGAATTGGCTCAATCAGTTCGCTTGAGGCATTTTCCTCCATCTGAAAATTTACAATTGAAATATATTCAACAAAATATCCAAAATAAAGAGAAAAAGAAAAGAAACCTATTATGTAATACAGAAGACTTAGTTTTGTTTATAAAAAGACTTTTCGGAAAGGAAGAGTTATATAATATGACTAGCTTTAACCCGCTGCTCCGCTTGCGTTGATGTTTTTAAACAACTGTCAAAGTCGTAATCATTATCATTAGAAAGCAAATAATACACTGCTGGCCATCGTAAATGCAACACCAAGAAAGACAACAGATAGCACAACAAAATTTATTTTGTAGATAACATGTTGACCAAGTATCAAATGATTAAATTTATTGACTTCTGTGAAGTGTGGTTCCTGCCAGAATCAGTAGCCAGAGTAGCCGCCATTGTTGGAGATCACCGCTGCCACACGCCTCGGCATTGATTCAAAAATACTTTGGATGTGTTCTTGGGGTACAGCAAACCAGACAGCTTCCACACGTTGCCAAAGTTGATCTGGTGTGGCAGCTGGGGGTGTAATCTGGGTCAATCGTTAAGCAACCATGGACCACATGTTTTCCATCGGCGAAAGATTCGGAAAGCGAGCTGGCCAGGGAAGCAATTCAATCTGATGATTGCCGAAGAACCTTTGGACAATGCGTGCCACGTGTGGTCGCCCATTATCCTGTTGAAATATGGCTGTGGCCAAGCCCTGAAGGTAAGGAAGGACAACTGGCTCCAACACCTCGGAGATGTAGCGCTGGCTTTTTAAAGTACCGGTAATGCGTACTAGAGGAGTGCGAGAGTGATATCCAATACCGCCCCATACCATAATACCCGGTGCAGGACCAGTGTAGCGGTGCATAACGTAGCTGTTCAACATCCTCTCTCCACGGTGTCTCCAGACTCGAATCCGACCATCGTGGTGTTGCAGACAGATGCGTGACTTGTCAGTAAAGACAACTTCATTCCATTCTGCTGCCCACATCCTTCTTCCATTGCACCATTGGCGGCGGAGACGTCTGTGGTTCTGCGTCAAGGGTAGACTAAGCAATGGTCGTCTTCCGGACAGATCACTCTGCTGTAAACGGCGTCGAATGGTACGCGCAGACACTGAATGATGCGTTGCAGACTCAATGGGCTGTGCTATGGTTCGTGATGTGACTGAGCGATCCGTCACTGCCATGCGCACAATTTGCCTGTCCTCACGTGAAGTGGTGCACTGAGGTGGATGCGATCGACCACGTCAGTCCGTCATATCCTCCTGCGTCCAACGGTCACATATCCGCATTACAGTTTGGTTTCGTCCAACACGACTACCGATTTCCCTGAAAGATAATCCACAATCTCGGTAGGCCACTATCCTTCCTCTGTCGAACTCGGATACTTGATCAAAAGCTGATAGCTGTTTTCTACGAGACATAACTGATCGTTTTTTGAAAAAAACCACAAGAAAAACACAATTGCCGAACTTGAAATCGTCGAAATCTCCAAGCCTTAAATAGGGCTTTGAGGTGGCGCCACAGGCGTGCGTGATGTGTGTCTGCGCTGATCATTTGCATACCTCCCCTCCGCTAATGCATGTTGTAAATTTCATGCTATTTGCGCGCTTCCTTCAGGGTGTTGCATTGACGGTGGCCAGCAGTGTGTATCTTACGTTACTCGCTGATGATGTAGCTTTCCATTGGTGAAAGAAATTTTAAAATCGGACCAGAAGTTCCCGAGATTAGCCGGAACAAGCAGACCGACCGACAGACCGATCAACAGACAGACAAAAATTTTAAAAATTGAATTTTTGATATAAGTACTGTATATACCTTTAAATGCATTTAGTAAAAAGCTGCTAATTTGAAATTATAAACAGACACTTCAATATTGATATTAAACTTTTACAGTCTATTTTGTGTTATGTGATATTGTTTATATTTTAAAAGAGAAAATAAAGCGTGTGTGTGTTTTAATATACAAAATTTTTCAGAAATTTTAATGTACTTTATTTTATTTTAAAATGTTAAATATTAATTATTTTAAATGTACTAATACTAATGATATTGGTTGTGACGAGAAACAAAATTAAAGTCTTATTGCATTCTTTTTCTTCTCAACTTAGTTTATAATTTTGTCAATTATTTTTTCATCTGTAACTTTATTAAATTTAAATTAACTATTTTGAATTTGAAAATCTTTTAATCTTCTTTTCATTTTGAAAGTGTGTGTTTTGATATGCCGGCCACACATATCAGGATTCACTGTTTCTCGAAATTTTCCTTGTATAAATTTAAATTAATTTAACAACTTGAAGCTTATTTTTGGAAATTATACAGTGGATAGAAAAGAATCCAATCATTATGATTTTGTATATGTCTTGAAACATTAAGTGGATAAACTTGTTTAGTTTGATTTGTATACCTCTTATTGTTTTCATATTAGCACATCTTTGTGATTTGATCACGCAGATTTCTCAGAGAGATGTGTTTGAAGATAAATAGTATGATGCGATTTATATTAGGGAAAGGGAGATGTAAGAGAAAGAGAAGAATTTGTGTGTGTGTGTGTCGATGAAATGAATAAACTTGAAAAGCTACGGAGAGATTCAAAATATTTTATGCGTTGATTTTAGGTAAAAGGGAATATTCTGAAAATTTTATTACATCTAATTGTATGTGTCGTTGAAAAGTAATTACTAAAAGTAATGATAGATTTCTTTCTAGAGATGAGTCCACTTTTCCAACTCAAAATTAATAAAAGAGCTCTGATATTCTTATAACGTGTATATAAAATAGAATATTGTTTAGTGTGTTGAATAGTGTATAAGTGTTATAAACCATTCTCATATTATTAATCATTTCATTTTATTAGTGTTTTTATTTTGATATTTTAACAGTGTATTTCATCTATGTACAGTTTTATGTAACAATATTACATATTACTACGATGGCGCCGGAGTAGATTTTAATACAAATTTATTATTTTAGTATTTGTATGATATCATGTATTTTTATATCATGTTATTTATCAACTATGTTATTGTTTTATCTGGTATTATTTTCCAATATACACAAAAGGATAAATTATATACCAGAAATAATACGAATCTAATATTATGAAAGTATAGGAGAAAACACACGTGAGCTGTTATTCTGGATGACATGCGCATTTGAAAAAGATAGGAATAGGGAATATCCTTTTTATCAATTAATATTTTACAAGTGTTATTATTTTGTTTATTGCTATAATTTCGTTTATTTTACACTATTTTGATTTTATTATTCGTATTACTTAAATCTACATACTGTGTTTAATGTATGTTTCTATATTATGTTATGTATTGTTTTGTATATATTGAAAATTGATTACGTTTGTAAGAGAGAAAACCGACACCAGTGGTTCCCTTTTAAAATTGGATCGAAAATGTAAAAAATTCATGACCTTAATAAAACTATGTGGATACTTCATGGATGCAGTCATGATGTAGCATTTTTCGTATTCTATGACCTACATATTTTTGGTCATCACTACTGAATAGTGATATCTTAGTTCTTCCCTCCATATGACTTGTGACCACAAAATATTTGTCCAAGTAATGTGTTCCTTTTGATCACTGTAATTTTTTTTAACGCTGCTGTAAATTGAGATAAGGCCTTTTTCATGGAATTCTACCTATTAGTCGAACATCTGCTAATCTTCTTCTGATTGTTTTTGAACTGACCGAAACACCAGCATCATTCAAATAACTCTGATGATCATTGACATAGTATTTTGTTCTTCTATCATCAACAAATGTGGTGCACCTTTTTCGGCCTTTTCCTGCTTTGTTTTTTTATTTAATTTGTCTCCTGACATCTGAAAATAACTCTCAGTCTCCTGGTGTAGTCACTGAACCACACACCTATCTTGCAGTTTTAACATAGGAAAGACCACTTTCTCGTCTCGCATCTCTTTCTAGGTATCCAACCTACTATTTTACTTACAGCCATTGCTTCTCGACTAAATAGCATTGTTGTTCTGGCCAGGAAACAGTCCTGTCCTCAATCCTATCGAAAACTTGAGGCACCGTTTCAAAACTCTTGTCCGAATGTGGTACCCATGAAATAAAAAGCAACTAATTGAGGATATAATTGTTTCCTGGAATCATGTAATTATGAAGGAAGAGCTTAAAACTATTTTCAGCTCAATGAAACATCGATATGATGCTGTAATAAAAAATAAAGGCTACCCCACTGAGCATTACGATTGTCAGTATTTAATGTATATCGATAGTTTTTGCAGCATAACATTTTTTGCGTTGCAAATACATGAATTTTGGTTTTTGTGTTTAGTGTAGTATTAAATTCTCTTTAAAATAATGTAAAATACTTAGCATTTTGTGCAATGTGACTTTTTCTATAAGCGTGGAAACTTAAAAGCATAACAATTTTAAAAAAGGTCCACAATTTTGGCCACCACTGCATATAGGCTTTCTGCTTTTGAAAAAAACTATTATCCTTCTTGCGCGGTTGCAATTTCATTTTTTTAAAAATAAAAAGAGAGGCGAAAGTGTGTATTTTGCCATTTGTTATTAGAGTAGTTAATTTTATGAAGATGCACTGACTCTGAATATGTTCAAAATTTAAAAAATATTCTGAAAAATTCATATTTTATTTAATCTATACATATAAAGGAGAAAAGCGACTCACTGACTGACTGACTGACTAATCACGATATCTCTGAAACTATTCAACCTACAGACTTGAAATTTGGTAGACATGTTCCTTTCATAGAGTAGACATCAGTTAAAAACGGATTTTCTGAAATTCGAAACCCAAGGGGCGTTACGGGGGGTTAAGGGGCGTTAAAAATAATTGTTTCCATGTTTAAACTACTCAATGTACAATTTTGAAATTGGGTAAGCAGATTCCTTTCATACAGTAGAGATCCGCTACAAAATGAGTTTGGAGAAAATCGACCCCCAAGTGGCGTTGCAGAAGCTTAGGGGGCGTTATAGATAATTATTTCCATTTTTAAACTATTTGACGCACTGTCTTTAAATTTGATCAATAGATTCCTTTCGTAGAATAATGATCAGTTACAAAACGGGTTTTGTGAAAACAGACTTCTAAGTGGTGTTGCGGGGGATTAAGTGGCGTAATAGATAACTATTCCCGTTTTTAAACTACTTCACCTACTTGCTTGAAAATTGGTAGGTAAGTTTCTTTCATGGAGTAAATATTCGGTACAAAATGGGTTTTGGGAAAATTGACCACCAAGGGTTGTTGCGGGGGCGGGGGGTTTAAGGGGCGTTATAAATTCCGATTTTTAAGTTATTAGACGTACAGTCTTGAAACTTAGTAAGCAGATTTCTCTCATAGGTTAGAGATACGCTAGAAAATGGATTTCGTGAAAATTGCCCCCAAGTGGCGTTGCGGGACTTAAGGGGCGTTATAGATAATTATTTCCATTTTTAAACTATTAGACGCACAGTCTTTATATTTGATAAATAGATTTCTTTCATAGAGTAGAGATCAGCTATTAGAAGGATTTGTGAAAACAGACTTCTAAGTGGCGTTGGGGGATTAAGGGGCGTAATAGATAAATATTTTCGTTTTTAAACTACTTGACCTACCTGCTTGAAAATTGTACGAATGTTTCTTTCATTGAGTAAATATCCGCTACAAAACGGGTTTGGGGAAAATTGAGCCCCAAGGGGTGTTGCGGGGGGGGGGGTTAAGGACAGATATAAATAATTATTTCTATTTTTAAACTATTAGACGCAGAGTCTTGAAATTCGGTAAGCAGATTCCTCTCATAGGATAGAGATACACTACAAAATGTGTTTTGCGAAAATTGACCCCTAGGTGGCGTTGCGGGAGTTCAAGGGGCGTTATTGATAATTTTTTTTTTGCATTTTTAATTTATTGGAAGCACAGTCTTCAAATTTTGCTAAGCAGATTTCTTTCATAGAGCGCAATTCCCCTACAAAATGGGTTTTGTGAAAACAGACCCAGAAGTGGCGTTGCGGGGGCTCAAGTGGCGTTATAGATAATTATCCCCATTTTTAAACTATTAGACGTACAGTCTTGAAATTTGATAAGCAGATTCCTTTCGTAAAGTAGAGGACTGCTACAAAATGGGTTTCGCGAATATCAACTACTAAGTTTAATTTCGGGAGATTAAGAGGCGTAATCGATAAATATTTCCATTTTTAAACTATTTGATCATCCTGCTTGAAAATTGGTAGGCATGTCCCTTTTATAAAATAGAGTTCCTCTAACAAAGAGTAAAACGAAAATTGATCCCCAAGGATGGTTGCGAGTGGTCAAGAGGAGTTACAGAAAAAAATTCCTGTTTTTAATTGTTAGACCCAAATACTTAAAATTTGTTAAGCATGTTTCTTTTGTTGAATAGGGATCCACTAAGAATGTATTTTAAGCAAATCAAGTTCTGGGGGCGTGCAGGGGGTTACTGGGACGTATTGACAAAAAAATTCTTTTTTTTCGAGCTACATGGACTATAATAATGAAATTTGGTTTCCATTTTTCTTTTGTTGAATTGCAACCGATAAGAGCGATTATTTTGGAAAACGGCTCTCAACGGGATTACGGGGATATTGATAGTAAAACTTTTGTTTTTTTTTCTGTTAGATTTAGACTTGAAATTTGGCTTGCATGTTCAATTTACGGAGTAGAGATCCACCGAAATTTGGTTTTGCGGGAATCCACTTGGTTTTTGGGTTACGAAAGAGCAAACATCATTCTATACTTCAATTTTAGAGATTTTTAGAAAATACAAATTAGATGAGTTCTGCCCCTTTTTTTATCAACAGGTGACAGTTAAAGGTATAAGTATATTTTTCAATACAATATAGATTATACATATATATATATATATATATATATATATATATAAGCAGTAAAAATTTTTAAAACACCATGAAATACCCAGCGAAGCGGGCGGGTAACGGCTAGTCATCTATATATATATAAAGGAGAAAAGCGACTGACTCACTGACTAATCACGATATCTCCGGAACTATTCAACCTACAGATTTGAAATTTGGTAGGCATGTTTCTTTCATGGAGTAGAGATCAGCTAAGAGAGAGAACGGATGTTTTTCGAAATTCGAATCGCAAAGGGCGTTATAAATAATTCTTTCCATTTTTAAACTACTCGACGTACAATCTTGAAATTAGATAAACAGATTCCTTTCATAAAGTAGAGATCCCCCACAAAATGAGTTCCATGAAAATTGACCCCTAAGTGGCGTTGCGGGGGCTTATAGGGGCCGTTATAGATAATTATTTCCCTTTTTAAGCTATGAGACGCAAAGTCTTTATATTTGATAAATACATTCATTTCATAGAGTAGATATCAGCTACAAGATGGGTTTTGGGAAAATAGCCCCCCCAAGTGGCGTTGCGGGGGATTAAGGGGCGTGATAGAGAAATATTTTCGTTTTTAAACTACTTGACCTACCAGCTTGAAATTTGGTAGGCATGTTTCTTACATGGAGTAAATATCCTTTACAAAATCGATTTGGGGAAAATTGACCCTAAGGGGTGTTGCGGGGGGGGGGTTAAGGGGAGATATAAATAATTATTCCGATTTTTAAACTATAAAACGTACAGTCTTGAAATTTAGTAAGCAGATTCCTCTTATAAGGTAGTTATAAGCTACAAAATGGGTTTCGTGAAAATCGAAACTCAAGTGGCGTTGCGGGGCTTATGGGGCGTCATAGATAATTCTTTTCATTTTTAAACTACTGGTCGTAAAGTCTTGAAATATGATAATCAAAAGCCTTTCATGGATTAAAGATACATGTTTTGTGAAAATCGAGCCCTAATTGGCGTTGCGGGGACTCAAGGGGCGTTATAGATAATTTTTTCCCTCTTTTAATTTATTAGACGCACAGTCTTCAAATTTGGTAAGCAGATTCCTTTCAGAGAGTACAGTTCCCCTACAAAATGGGTTTTGTAAAAACAGATCCCCAAGCGGCGTTGTGGGGGCTCAAGGGGAGTTAAAGATAATTACCCCCATTTTTAAACTATTAGACGTACAGTCTTGAAATTTGGTAAGCAGATTCCTTTCGTAGAGTAGGAATTTGAAGAAAATCAACGCTTGGGGGAGCAAGAGGTTACTGGGGCGTATTAACAGGAAAAAAAATCCTTTTTGCGAACTACAAGGACTATAATAATGGAATTTGGTTTGCATTTTTCTTTTGTTGAATTGAAATCCGCTAAGAAGGGTTATTTTGGAAAACGACTCTCAACGGGATTACGGGGGGATAGTAAAAATTTCGTTTTCCCCCCTGTTAGATTTAGACTTGAAATTTGGCTTGCATGTTCATTTTCCAGAGTAGAGATCCACCGAAAATTGGTTTTGCGGGAATCCACTTGGTTATAGGGTTACGAAAGCGCAAACATCATTCTATACTTCAATTTTAGAGAATTTTAGAAAATACAAATTAGACAAGTTCTGCCCTTTCTTTTTTTATCAAGAGACGACAAGTATATTTTTTAATACAATCGAATTCTTAATGCTAGGACTTAGATATCAACAATTTATGTATATATATATATAAAACATCATGAAATACCCAGCGAAGCGGGTAGGTAACGGCTAATATTTTTATAAATAACATTGCATTTGTTGAAAGTAAACATTCATAATGATGTTTTTGTTTATTTCTTCATAAAAATCATTAAAAAAATTTCTTATAACTAGTACACATTATTTCCTTTTGAGCAAGTCAAATCTAATCATGTATTCGATAGAAACATCTGAAGCCATTCCAAAAGATCCACAAGTCGTAAGAAATCTCTCACAGCCTATGAAAAAACTCCTAGATGTCGCCAAACGACATTACAATGCTCTTTCGGCCAAAAAGTTCCTTCTTCTCCCTCCCTCAGCCCCAAACGTACACAATTTGGTCACCATAGCTACGCACTTCAGTTGTGTACGTGTCCCCCTTTGTGATGTTATGAATATTAAGCATGTTAGTGACATGCAATCTGGCAACAACTTTCTCTCGTCGAGTGGAGTGAAGAAGTACAATTTCTGCTTCTCCTTCGACCAGGCAATTGTTTTCTAGTTGCCATCGCATCGATTTATGTTGTGATTGATCGGAGTTTGATTGCTTTTTTCCTATCTGTGTGTGTGTTGGAATTGGATTTATTTATGTGCTCACCCTGAAGGATTTTCATTCTTTTTTGGATTGACAGAATATTTACGAAGAGAGTTAGAGGGTGAGTTATATTTTAGAAAAATGCTACTTTGGAATTTTTTTTATCGGTATTTCAAATGCTATCTTTATAAATAACGATTTATGAATGCTTGCTGACATTAATTAAACAATAAAAAATATTTAGAAAACGAAATCACTGATGTTGATTAACTCACTAAAAAATTTCCTAAATAACATAAACTGATCCATTAGACATTAAGTTCCTTTTATTAATCATTGTAACTATGAAACGAAAAATGACTTTGTGTGTGTGTGCCTTTTTTGCTTAGTAAGCAATTATTTATAACTTCCTTTTGGTATTGTTATAAATTTTGGAATAATAATGTATGTATGAGACGCGTAAAACAGATCTTAATTGAGATAATATTCATTTAAACGTGATTATCTCGAAGATCAACTAATCCATTTTTAAGGTTAAAAAAAGTTATTGTAAACTGAAAGGCCGAGTAAAACAAACTCGTAGGAAAAGAAAGAATTTGGTTTCAACCACAGCATTTTCATTAACGGACTGAGCGAATTTTTTTAACTTTCGATTTTGTTGATTTTTTTCCATCAAAGTAAGAAACAACGTTTAATTTTACTTTGGTAAAAGCAAATATTGTAAATGAAATTGGATTATTGGAAATTAGGTGTAGTTTTCATGATTCGTGATGTAATCTTGTCGTAAAACGTGATAAATGCCTCATTAGAGCATTGTATAAAATTGAAAAAACAATCATCCCCGAAATATCGAAATTTCTTAAAACGTATAACACGATAAAATTTGATTTTGAAAATCTTACAAGCATTCAATAATTGAACGTAAATAATACAATAAACAAATCAAGGGAAATAAATGCCATTAAAGATGAAATGAAAGAAAAGGTTGAATATTAAAACTCGTATCGTTTTGCTCAAAATGAGATGAAATGTAATCTGCTGAATGTACGTCTCGATATTGAGTTAAATCTTTTTTTTTTCAGAATTATTTTTCAAACACATTTCCATATTATGAAAGTTTTAGTTCATCCAAATTTTCTGTAAAACACATAAAAATAAAAACTCAAAGTAAATATCCAAAAAATTAAATCAAATTTTCTCCAATAACATTTCCATCTTTTTGTTAAAAAACAATTTTAGGGTAGAATATGGCAATTTAATTTAATCTCTTCTACTTTTTTAAAACTAAAATTAAAATTTCTTTTTCTTTTCCCCTCAATTTAAACACACTGGCAAAAACGACATGGGAAACAACCGGAAATTCTGGCAAGTTAAAAAAAATATTGTAAAGAAAATAAAAAATAGTTAGAGAAAAAGAAAGCTATTTATTAAAGCCTATTAAAAATCACAAAAGTGAGAATATTCTAATGTGGTATTAAAAAAACACCGAAGAAATATTTAAATAATTCATTTACTTTAAACCCAAGTTAATTTTTATTTTATTAATGCTATAAATGTATTTTTTTTAAGTGTACATCTTCTTCAATTGTAGTTTTAAGCAAAGAATTTAATTAGTTAAATCTGAAATGTGGGATTTGAAAGGAAATTTAGATTTCTTATTTTACATCTAATTTACTAAATAATGGTATGTAACGAGGGTGTTATTAAAGAGTCTCGATTTCAATTTCAGTAGGATTTTAACTTTTCAACATTGTTTAATCTTTTCTAAGAGCCTCAGGCTCTTTATTAAGTAATCAAGCAATGGAAAAAGAAGTAAAATAAACTCAGTTTGATAAATAAGTAATTCTTTTAGATACATAGTAGTGCCGTAAGTTCTAATATAGGATAAAATAATAATAATAATAATAATAATAAAGGTTTATAATAAAATTTAAAACTAAATCTTCTTAAAGTTTTATTTTATCTTTAAATTTAGCGTGTTCCACTATTGATTCAAAATGATCCTTTGGCCTATCGAGGTACGCGTTACCTCTATGAGAGTTTCTATCGTTGCTTTCCTCAAAGAACGTTTAAGCCTTTTCTAATTGGGATGTCATATTTAACACATCTTTGTCTCCCATTCTGACCACAATTTATAGTCAAGTGCATTTCTTCCAGATTTAAATGCACTCGACTATAAATCGTGGTCAATGAGTAAGGGATTGTGTAAGGGCAAGTGCCTATTTCGGCTAAACTGCCCCAAACATTTGCTTAAAATTCCATAAGAAATTTAAAAGCCCATTTAAAGTAATGACATGAATAAGGTATAATTTTGAACAAAAACTAATTAAAATCGTATTAAATTTCATTTATATAACTGTTACACTATATTAAAATGCTAAAAAGTGAAATTAAAACCATCGCAAATTGTTCAATGTTTTGTTTTTCGTCAAAACACAAAACTTAATGTTTTTCATTTTCCTTTGTAAATTTTAATTAATTTCTGGAAGGAGTCATATGATGCGAGAAACCAGACCAGTGAGAATCCATTATTTTTATATTTACATCGTATATAATAATATCCTTGTCTTCCGAGTCACAATGAAAACAGCGTTTCTTGGGTTTATGAGCAGTCATTTTCATTTCAACTTCTGGTCGAAATAAATATGACCAGATGCAATTTCTTTTTTTTTTAACTTTGTTTTAAACTCTTTGGAATTTTAGATGCATTATAAGATTCATTGTTGGATTTGGTAGCTACAGTCTATGGTAAGAGAACAGAGGGCTGAATGTCAGAGCGTCAAATTTGTGTGTGTTGAAGGAAATAAGCGCGCTTCAGTTGGTAAAGATGAAGCAGAGGTATTTTTTGGCTATTGTTAGGGGAACTAGTAGTAATATAAGAAATGCGTAAGATAACTGAGATTCACTTAGTATGGTTGGTATTATTAAAGATTTGGTAGAAAGAAGTTGAGTTGATGAGCATGATGTGGAGACTACACGAAATGTGGACGTACTTGACAATTCATTAGCTGAAGATATTGGCTTCAAACATTGCAAAGGTGGACGAATGATATTGGTTATGTTTGGATCTGTTTGTGCAGTAGTAGATATAGTGGAAGGTTTAGTAGCCTGAGTAAATGCTTGGGCTAACTGAGGAACTATTAATTTGTGTGCTTTTAAATAGGAGATACTTTTATTTGTTTGGTTTTCCTGTGTTTGTTTTTTGGGCATAATTTCGAATCTGATGGATGAGGTTGTGAACAATCAACACGTTTAAGCTCTAAAGTACAATCCGTGGAAGGATTCCCAGCGGACGCACATCTACAGCACGTCAGTTGACCGCGGCAGCAAGTCTGAGAAGGTCCGAACCTCTGACACTTGAAGCAACGCAGAGGATTTAGAATATATGGTCGTATTTTGCAGTTTAAATATCCGGCTTTAATAGTGGAAGGCAATTTGGGACTATTGAAGGCTAAAATTATATGCTTAGTAGGTAAACGTGCTGATTCTTTTTTTATTGTAATTCTTCTGACCTGAGAAACACCCTGGTCAAAAAATCCTTCGAGAATTTCTGCCTCTGAAGCACACAAAAGGTCCGGCTCATATATGACATCTCGACAGGAATTCACTAATTTGTGAGGAGTAACAGTTAACGTGGAGGTTAAAAATATTTTCGCCAACAAGAATGATTTCATTTGTAAAGCGGATGTAGTTTCGATGAGCAAGTTACCGGATCGTAATTTTTTCAGGGATTTCGGATCTTCACCAATTCTTTTTGTATGGAAAAGGGAGACTGCCGCGACATTTCGTTGTTGGGAAATGACAAGATTAGAAACCGTGAAGTAGTAGGGATGTTATCAATGCTAAAATTTGGTAAAATGAGGTCTTTACCCTGGTATAGCTTATTTGGATCCATAGGAAGAGAGATGATATTCATCCTGGCATGCCTCCACCCATCACGGAGTCCAACAAGGGAAGCAATGAGACGGTCAACTGGCAACAAACCAGGCTCGGTGCTTACCTAGAGTACACCCAGGATATTAGTACTGCAGCATCAGGGTGAGGATCCTGTCTGAGAGCCGGGCATTCCTTATCTACAGCGCTTTCCCTACAACAATGTCTCCTTGGAAACTCCGAAGAAACTTATCACCAGCTGATTGACAGGAGGGGGCTCACTCCTGCCACCCGTCTACAGATTAGCATGGACCAAAGGGTAAGCAAAAGGTTTCCCCAGAACACTATTTTATGCCTTACGGACGCCGCACATGGGAAACATGCGGGTTGAGAAACCAAGGATGTTAAAGGGAAAATAGTGGTCAGAATGGTAGGCAACCGGAAAGCCAACTTTCGTTTTCCCTTAACTCCAGCACATTCTCTTTTAATCGCTTTTGCCTTGTAAGCAGTAGGAGAGTGATATTGAAATATTAAATCATTTTCACTGAACAGGCTTACGTTCAGGGGCTTCAGTATTGGCTCTAAGATAGTATCTTGATAATTTTGTTTTGCTTCGGTTTTCACTCTTTCTGGCAAAAATGAATCTCTGATACACCTCCATAGCAAACACTCCACCAAGTTATGAAAAAGCCGGATGACAAACG
The DNA here is from genome assembly GCA_019973975.1 of Trichonephila clavata. NCBI lineage: Eukaryota > Metazoa > Arthropoda > Arachnida > Araneae > Nephilidae > Trichonephila > Trichonephila clavata. Next base: position 87,401 of record BMAO01023333.1, on the reverse strand, counting down.
CTCTGTAAGCATTTTTTATTCGCTTCAGCTTCTTGGGCAATCCTTGTGTATTCACGGTTCTTCTGGCAGTTGAAAGGTTCTTCAACGTCAAATACAGTTTTTGTTGGTAAACAGAAGTACTATGGATTGATTTTAGGGCACAACAGACAAATCAGGCTAAGCTGTGCCAAACAATGATTTAAAAAAATTTAAGGTTTTGAAATCTGGTTCTAAATTATACGTAATTTGATAAAGACAGATTATATTTAAAATATATAACTCAATAAATAAATTATCCCGAAGTCAATTTAAAAAAATTACTTTCTACCGTTTCTAACACGTGTGAGTACTAACAGATGAGAATATTGTTAAACATGGACAGTGGTACTTCTGGTAGAACATATTCACAAGCGCCGTATTCTGTCATTTCCTCGTCTGATGTATGCTGTATTCGGGAACTTTTGTTAGGTTTTTGTGAGATATCATTTTTATTTCTGTATTGGATTTATTCGTCTATTTTCCCAAATTGTGTTTTCTCGAACGATTTTTAGCATATTGTCTTAAAGCCCGAGTTTTAGTAGATACAGGGAGAAGTTGACTATCGCATTTCTGGTGCCTCTGTAAAAAATGGCCACTTTTTTTCAATAACATCTTGGATCGTGGTCTTCGTTTTAAGACGTTTATCTGTTAAGTAAAAGAGTTTTCTTTCAACAAGAACCCTAACTGCTTTGATGAGAGCTCTGGTGTTCCTACCGAGGGCTAACAAACGCTTCCTGTATAGTGTTGGTTTCAGAAGATTTATAGCTTGATATATCAATAACCATTTAATGCCCAAGAACCTTAAGAATCTTTGACGTGCTTTTTTTTTTGAAGCAGAGAAATATCTACTGCACGCTTTGGTTCGATGTGTCAGAGCAGCGGTTGCCAACTGTTGCTGCATGGACCACCTGTGGTTGGTGAACATTTTTGGTGGTTCGCGGAAAAAAATTGGAGCATTATTTATGTTTTTATGAATATTTGGCTTAAAAATGACGAATAACAAAACGTATTATGGAATATGAGTTATATTTTTTAAAAAGGTTTTAACAAAATATTTAGCAAAATTCTTTCTTAATTTTATCGACTTTTTATCGACATTTGAAAGTGAGAATTGAAAACCATAGTAAATTGACGGCGTAATACTTCAGTTTGTTGATATTGAATTGAAGTGCCTTGCTTTGTAGCTATTATTCTAGCTTTTCATGATATGGAATTGTAAATAAGTGACAATATAATTACAGTGGTCCAAGAACGTCCAAAGTTTGACGACTGTTGTGTTAAAGCTCTTACTGAATTAGAACATGATAGAATGACTACATTTTTTTAAAAAAATGCTACAGGCACAATCTCTAACAATGAAATTCAAAATCGTCTGATAGTACTTCTGAGTCTCAGCAGATGATCTCAAATTTTTGTACCAGAACTTATGGAATGACTAGATATTAATTGAAAAGGAGAAAAACTCCGATCTCTCAGACAGTTTTATCTAAACTTACGCGATTTATTTTGGAAACACCAAAATATGCAAAATAATGTCTGCTACAAAAATGTAAAATCTTAACTGAAGTTTCATGGAAAAATTTGATAACATCATCTTATAATAATTGAAGAGTATTGTGAATAATCTTGTTTAGCATTGAGAGTTTTTATTGTGCATTTAACCTTTTAACTACTATGCACGAGAATATCTCGGGCATGGAACTGTAGCTTCAAAATGTCCCGTTCAAGTATGATACGGGGCAATTTTTTCTTATTGCTTTTATCCGAATATCGGGAGAAGGTTATTTTGGCTTCATCTCTCAGTCCTTGGCGAAAATTCATTTACACAAATCATCAAAATAACTTGACAGTAAGAGGAGCAAATTGAAACAAAAAGTTTTCTAAATATCAACTTTACGTCGAACAGAGGATAACGAGTTATCTTTAATTAGAATATTGATACCACTCACATTATTTTTGAAATAGGATTTCCAAAAACAAAATGGACATGAGTTAAAAATCCATTTTTTTAAATTAAATGAAAGATTCAAAAATTCTTAAAATCCAATGTAGCAAGAATATCTAATAAAGGAAATGCGCATCTCTAATTTGGGACAGCTTATTTTCCATATCAATCTATCTTTCTCACAAAACAGACCTTTTTCATTTACCCATTCCCCAATTTTAGGAAAATCTCTGATTGTGCCGTTCTTAGGATCAGAAAGAGTTACCACGGATGGTTTGAGTCTAGATATTTCGATATTGGTTCAATTAAAGATTAACTCAACAGACAATGCTGGGAAGAATCCCCTTGAAAGAGTGGGGGAATAAATTTGGGAGATAACATTTGTGCCTTTATCTCATAATAGATATTTCGATACCAACATCTTCAAATCAATTCAGAATCAATGTATGCGGGTCTTTCTTAATTTTCATGATTGCGAGTCAATTAATTTTAAAAGGAAAAAAGAAATAGAGGATCTTAGGAGCATTAAAAATCTGACAAATATTTGTATTTTGTATCTAACTGGGATTTTTCTTTCAAAAAATACACTTTTTTTTCTCCACACATAAAATTAGTTTTCATAAAAGTTTAATATTATTTACTCAAAAAACTCTAATTTGTTTATCTTTTATAAATTTTCTTCATCCATAAAAAAAAAGCGCATTGAATTGAATTACATTGATCGCAGTATACTCCGGATTCAGTACACGTTATAAAAGGTTTTTAAAAATATTTCCAATTTGATTTGATTGTTTGATTTTATGGCACAGAGCTAAAGCTAAGATGCGCCAAACAATGAGTCGGACGGGGGGAGAGAGAGAGAGAGAGAGAATATTAACGTCGCACTAATTAGCAACACGAGGGCTTTTTGGCGACGGTCCGCGTAATTTTGAACCATGGTCAAGTGACGCGGACGACACCTGAGCTGGCACCCCCCTCTCCTAACTACCACACCACACCAACGGGAGGACGTTTGAGCTCTCGACAGATTTAACGTGCATCGCACCCCTACACGGCGGATCTTCAGTGGTACTAGAGTCGGACGGGGAAGCAGATATGATTGTTGAAGAAGATTCCATAGGGTGGGCATATTATTGGTGGTTGAAAGATATAGGAATATAAATGGTTGAGGATCTGATATAGGAGCTGCTATTAAAGAGTCGGATGGCAAGAGGTGGGCTTGGGTTGAAGATGATGTGGAAACAACAGAAGTGGATAATGATATATTTGGTTTTGGGATTGATGAAAGCGGTGGAAGTAATGTTAAAGGTGGACATTTTATTTTCGTTATATTTTCCTGTGTTTGCATAGTAGCGGATATTGTTGAAGATTTAGCAGCCTGGGCATATGTTTGGGATATCTGAGGGGGTTCTAAATAGGAGATTGTTAGTTTTTAATTTCTTGTATTTGTTTCTCTATTTTTGATTTAGGACATAATTTAGAATCCGGTGGATGGGGTTGCAAACAGTTAGTACATTTAGGCTTTAGACTATAGTCAGTGGAAGAATGCCCAGCAGACGCACATCTAGAGCAAGTCAGTTGTCCACGGCAGGAAGTTTGTGAATGTTCGAACCTCTGACACTTGAAGCATCGCAGAGGACTCGGAATGTATGGGCGAATCTTATAGTTTAGGTATCCGACTTTAATTGTTGTGAGTAGTTTAGGTCTATTAAATGTTAAAATCAAATGTTTTGTTGGAACAAATGAAGCATCTTTTTTTTTGTTATTCTTTTAACCTGAATCCCGCCCTGATCAGAAAGTCCATCAAGAATTTCTGCTTCAGGGCTGGTCAATAGATCAGGTTCGGAAATTACACCTCTGAAGGAGTTAAGCGATTTACGAGGACTTATTATTACCAGAGAACCGAGAAAATATTTGGAGAGTAAAAAAGATTTTGTTTGTAGAGCAGAACTAGACATCAAACGTTTTAAATATTTAGGCTAGCAATTATTACTTTGTGTACAGTAAACGGTGACTTTTCAGACATATCATCGTTTGTCAAAGAAATTAGCAAATATCTAGCATTAGCAGCAATTTCATCAACGGTTAGTTTTTGGTAAAACGAAGCCTTTACCCGGGCGCAGCATATTTGAATCCATAGGAAGAGAGATGATATTCATCCTGGCGTGCTTCCACTTACCACGGAGTCCAACAAGGGAGGCAGTGTGACGGTCATCTGTCCAAACCCAGGCACGGCGCTTACCTAGAGTACACCCAAAACACAGAACGGGTAAATCTGACACCCCTTATCTGCACTAACCCCACAGCAATGTCTCTCCGGGGGCACCGAAGAAACTTATCACCAGCCGATTGACAGAAAGCGGGCTCACTCCTGCCACCCGTCTACAGATTAGCGTGGGACAAAGGGAACGCAAAAGGTACCCCCAGAACACCATTTTCTGCCCGCCGCACACGGCGAACATGCGGGTTGGGAAACCAACGGTCTAGACATGAAATAAAGGGAGAATGGGGAAAAGATCACTAGGGCACCTCGGGATCGCGAAACCCGTACTCATCTAAAGGAGATGAGCCTCCTGAAGGGGAAAAATATTTCCGAAAATTATTATTTCTTTTCGATTTAGCAAAAACAATACTTTAGCCCTGTTTATGTGGTTTTATTAAAATGCATTTTTACAATTAAACACAGAAATATTTACTTAGCATCACAGAATATAGAAACAAATTATTTGATGTACAGTTGCTCAGATAGATCAACTCATGTGAGCCCAAAAACTTTAGTAGGGAATTTTGGAGATCGAAGGTAACACAAAGGGAATGTAGATGAATCTAATGTATATTAGCCCATTTTCCAACAGAATCAAATGAAATTACTGCAATTGAACAAGGAGAGAGGCGTTTCTAGTTCAATATGTATATAATCTATATGACTTGTACATCACGAGTCCCTATAGTGATCCAACTCTTTCCTATATATTCACAATAACTTAAGGCAGTTTTTTGACTTTCTTTTGATATTTTTCAAAGAAATCTCGTAATTAATTTTTTTTATAAGCTGGAATTTTTAAATTCTATCCACAACATTTTACTTTAATCTAATTTTCGAACGACAATAACTTTTGATTAAAAAGTGACGTGTGTAAACAGCTGTCGGGAAAAGCTCAATACCCTTAACGCACTTTCATGTTTCCGCCTTCTTTTAAAATCGAATGTATAAATCATCTTTAGTACTAGCACTCATTTGTATTGCTTTCCTTTTTGCTTCTGTACAGAATTGTAGCATTTTCGAAATACTTTACGTGCCTAATAATTTTTATTAGCTTTCATTTCTGCATCATGTGACTCTTAGGTATCAATTGTCGTTGCTATAAATATAGATTTCGTTCTAGACTCAAATTAGACTTCAATTTTCTTCATGGTTTTTGTAGGCTTGAATAATTTTTTTTTTGTGCGTTGGTGATTTTCGAAACCATTGATAAGACTCCGTTAATGCCATCATCTATTGCTGTCAAAGAGTAGGACGCATTTGGAATAGTTGAAAAAACTTATACTGTTTTATTTTCATTAACATTTTATTCGAGGAATGGCACATCTACTAGAGTTATCAGGTTGTAGTTTTGGATCCTTCCTTGTGGGGATCTCAAAAATCCATTTCTCCTCCCCACTAATAAAATCTACTAAAAGTTTTAAAAATTTCGAAAAAGAGGAAGAAAAAAAGCTTTTTATGCGTTCAAAGTAGAGATGTTCATAGAAAGAAATTGTCCAGAGTGCGAAGCGAGGTTTACTAAAATGAAATTAAGGGGTAGTCTATAATACCTTGTAAGCTTTCAAAAGTGTATGTTTTGGCATATTTTTTCCGTTTCTCATAAACCAGTAAATTTCCCTCAATTTAGTGCACTTTTCTTACAGTGTGTGTAATAAAGTGCAATGTTTAAAGTATTGAAACAAATTTTGCTTAGAAGTTAAGGCATTTTTTTAAATAACAGAGTTGGTGAGCTGGTTAATCATAGAAACAAATTAATCTCTGTTTCCCACTTTTGCAACATCCGACGTTTTTATATCAAATTGAAGATCAATAATGCATGCAACCTCAAATTTTAAATTTATCTATTTTTTGATCATTTTTAAATTAAAAAAATACTAAACTTTAAAATTATTGATTTTGCTTTATTTATCTTGCTACAGATTAAAATATATTGTCATCATTCACAGAATTGAGGGACTCAAAATTAGGATCTACAAGCACAAAAACAAGCATGATAAAATTTTAATTCTACAATCAAAAAACTTTTTTTAAAGAAAATTTTGGTAGAAAAGTGTGAAAAAAAGAAAGGTGGAAAACGGAAACGAGAAAATCAAGTTTAAAAATGAGGATTTTTTAATATTGGGGGAAAATACTTGCTTTAAACTTAAAATGTACCCTGTTGATTAATAGATTAAATTTTCTAATTCAATAAAGAGTATTGCAAGACTTTTTTTTATCACTATCAGAACATCTGTTGTTGAAGTTGTAGACCCCAGGGGTGCCCAACCCAATTCGGTTGGTGGGCCAAATAAGAATTTACTAAACTGATGTGGGCCGCAGATATAAATAAACAACAACAAATTATTCAAAATATTTATTATCGTACAACATTCAAAATATTTTACTACCTTACAATTAATATGATACTTGTTTTTGTATTTCACTCGAGATTTTTTTTCACATCAACTTATAATTTAATCGATGAGCATCGTAGTGTTTTCATCGAGCAACCTGCTGCCTTACTTTGTTTTTATGAGGTTTAATTTGGAAAAAATGACTGGCAGAGATAAGTAGTGCCAAATGCACATATAATGCGCATAGCCAATCGTTTTAAATTTCGAAATTTATCTTCGAGGATATATTTTTGGTAATATACAATCTTATTCCCTTCGCACAGGCTGTTTAGCTCGATGCTTGATTGCAATTCTATCAGCTCCATTAGTAAATTTGGAGGCGCTGATTCCACCTCTACATTAAACGAAGCTAAAAATAGTGTAAACATTTCCTCAAACTTTTGTATGAAGGGGAATCTGCTGCTGAATTCTTTAAATGGTTTTTCGATTTCCGTAGAATATTTGAACAAGCTTTTGTGGTCACTTTAATAGTAATTCATAGCAATGAGAAATGATTCAAATAGTTTGAGCGCAATTGATTTTCATAAAGCTGAAGCTTTGCTACAAAGGCTTTTATATGGATAACAATCGGCAATCAACTTAATTTCTCCTTCTGGTTTAGCTTATTCAGTTTTATTGTTGTATCTGTTAGAAAATACAAATCTAGGAGATGCAAGTTCACTTATATTATGACCATTTTCTGTTCATGAAAGTTTCACTTTCTTCCCTTAATTTCCGAAATCGCAATAAGCAGTTTTCGCGACTTAATCACCGAATTTTGGTGCAATAAATGAGATCACCGCATTCAGATTCCACTTCCCAAAGACATTCGTGAAACTGACGATGCTTCAACAGATTGCTTTTAATTGAATTAATTACCTTGACAGAGCAACTTTCATCACATGTGACATATTTAACACTTGTACACATAGATTTTTCAAGTGCAAAAAACAATGACAAATGAACATTTCAAAATTATTTGAACGGTTTCCTAAATGATGTGTTTATGTGATCGAAAATTAATGTAACAGTACAAACCGACATTTTTTCCAACCATTAAAGGGGCTCCATTTGTCGCTATACCTACAAGATTTTTCAAGTCTATATGATGAATTTGCACGCGCAATTTATGACAGCATCCTTAATATCTCATCCGGTGTCAGTACCTTTCAAACTCACAAATTCGAGTAGTTCTTTAGCAATATTCATTTGACCGACATCTGTAATAAAAACAGCAAGTTGAACAGTATAATTTAGATCTGACGTTTAATCCAAAGACAGTGAGAAATATACGAAGCTTGTGCTGTAATTGTGTTTAGCGATGCACAACTCTACTCGAAATGCTTTCTATTCCTATTTCTACAGTTAGACTTGACAGACTAATTTGAGTTGAGATTCAGTTTTTCTGAACATATTTCTTCAACTGTGGCAATTGGACAGTAAAAGGCTTCATATTATTACCAATAATGTGGGGTAGTCGAAAGCTAGCACCGACAATATCATTTGATTGAGCAGTTTGATTATGAAATATGTATTGCTGAGATGTCAAATTGTTTTTCCAAGATTGTAACTTAGCTTTCCGTTCACCGACAGTAAATTTATCAATTTCTCCATGTTTTTGCTCAAAATGCGTTTTTAGGTTGTACGATTTTGCAGTTGAAATTGAATGATTGCCTTTTACATGAATAAAAAAGTAAAAATTTTCCCATTCACTCTGAAACTGTCCACTTTCATCTTCAAATTTTCTTTTCTTCTTTTCAATTTTTCTTTCAGCCATGACGAATAAATATGTAATAGAAATAAATGTGTGTGTGTGTGTGTATGCGATAATTATTGATATGATGAAAAAACAGTAAGTTTTCTTTTTACCTGGATCACAATCACAGATTACAATCACAACAAAGTTGAAAGTCGACCAGACTGCACTAGTTGGCGAAATAATATCTCTTAATCTACAAGGTTCTTATTTACAGTGGATTTATGCTCCCATCTGACATTACGTATTATAACAGCTTCTGCGTAACATCTTCACATTTTATACTTGTATTACAGAATGTCTGCATAAAATTGATTTAGATTTAGGTTTTCAAAATTTTTATTTCAAATGCAAAAAAGGCAATTAAGTAAAGAAGAACATCATTGTAAACAAAAAGAACAGCAGTATAATTATTACACTGTTCGAGAAAAAAAAATGTTTCTGCCAGATGGCCAAATGTTTATTTTCTTATTACTTGGAAGTAAAATGAAGGGAAAAAATTATTTCGGGAAAAATTACACAGTGAGAAGTGAGGTGGGTCAAAACACGATTTTTTCGATTCACCCGTCTGTAGTACAAATGCCTAAAATAATATAGACAGTTAGAAACTTCAGTTGGGCCACAAAGAGTCTTCAAATGGGCCGCAGGTTTGGCATGCCTGATCTAGACTTAATTTCTGCTTTCTTCAATTACGTATTGTCAGTCTGAAAAGCAGAAATACTCATTTCACAGATCTACGCTATCATTAAATATCCCTGTTACCTCATTTAAATCACTATGGACTAGTTTTGGAAAACAGCAGAATGTTTTTAGTCAAAATACTTCCAACTGCAAAATTGAAATATTCTTTGAGTTACAAATCTTTTTCTACCCAGAATACTTTTTAAATAATTTGGGTGAAATTAACCCTGTTATTAAATATTGAGAATTGCGTTCAAAACATCGATAGGTGCAATCATTTTATGTTTTTTGTAATATGTATTTACTAGCCGTAACCCACCCACTTCGCTGGGTATTTCATGTTATATATATATATATATATATTGGTATCTAAGTCCTAACTTTAAGAATTCGATTGCATTGAAAAATATACTTATACCTGTAACTCTCACCACTTGATAAAAAAACGGCGGAACTACTAATTTGTATTTTCTAATATTCCCTAAACTTGAGGTATATGGAATGATGTTTGCACTTTTATAACTGAGTGGGTTTATGCAAACTAATTTTCGGGGGATCTCTACTCCATAAAATAAACATGCAAGCTAAATTTCAAGTCTAAATCTAATAGAGCAAAAACGAAATTTTTATTATCAACACCCCCCGAAATTACGTTGAAAGTCGTTCTCCAAAATAACCATTCTTAGCGGTTTTTAATTCAAAACAAAAGAAAAATTCAAACTAAATTCCATTATTATAGTCCTCGTAGTTCGAAAAAAGGAATTTTTTTTTGTCAAAACGCCCCAGTAACCCCCTGCTCCCCCCAGGAGTTGATTTCCGTAAAATACATTCTTAGTGGATTCCTATTTACCAAAAGAAACATGCTTAACAAATTTTTTTAAGTATGTGGGTCTAACAACTCAAAAACAGGAATTTTTTTCTATAACTCCCCTTGACCCCTCGCAAGCCTTCTTAGGAGTCGATTTTCCTTTTACTCTTTGTTAGAGGAACTATATTCCATAAAAGGAACATACCTGCCAATTTTCAAGTAGATAGATCTAATAGTTTAAAAACTGAAATATTTATCTATTACGCCCCGCAGTTCCCCGAAATGAACATTGGGGGTTGGTTTTCGCGAAACCCATTTGTAGAGGTTCTCTACTATATGAAAGGAATCTGCTTACCAAATTTCAAGATTGTACGTCTAATAGTTTAAAAATGGGAATAACTATCTATAACGCCCCTTGAGCCCCAGCAACGCCACTTGGGGGTCTGTTTTCACAAAACCCATTTTGGGAACTGAACTCTAAGAAAGGAATCTGCTTATCAAATTTGAAGACTGTGAGTCGAATAAATTAAAAATGGAGAAAAAAATATCTATTATGCCCCTTGAGCCCCGCAACGCCACCTAGGGGTCAATTTTCGCAAAACACATTAAAAAGAGGATCTTTAATCCATGAAAGGATTCTGATTATCATAATTCAAGACTGTACGTACAGTAGTTTAAAAATGGAAGTAATTATCTATAACGTCCCTTGAGCCCCACAACACCACTAGGGGTCGATGTTCACAAAACTCATTTTGTAGCGGATCTTTACCCTATGAGAGGAATCTGCTTACCAAATTTCAAAACTGTGCGTCTAATAGTTTAAAAATCGGAATAATTATTTATGACTACCCTTAACCCCCCGCAACACCCCTTGGGGATCAATTCCCCCAACACCGATTTTGTAGCATATATTTACTTCATGAGAGAAACATGCCTACCTAACTTTAAGCCTGTAGGTTGAATAGTTCCGGAGATATCGTGATTAGTCAGTCAGTGAGTCAGTCAATTAGTGAATGAGTCAGTCACTTTTCTCCTTTATATAAAAAGATTGCGAATTTACACTCTAGTAAATACATCCTGCAGCGGCGGTATAGATGCAGAGAATCACTTCATGATTTATTGCAAGATGATTTTATGTAGCCCCATATGATAGAAAAAAAGTTCAACAGTTCATTCCAAAATCGAACTGTTTGGAGAGGGGAGGATCAACTCCAATTCCTTGCTTGACCAGATTAAAAATGACGAGGTTCATCGCGTGTCGCTTCCAAATGCGATGTTAGTAAAATAAGTAATTGATCAACAAAATCCAAAGAGAAATTCTGTTTGCTTCCATTGTTTTTGAATGTGTGTCTTTTTACGTATTCCATTACCCAGAGCATAATTCTCTCTCTCTCTCCACAAGGTTTTCCGATGCGGTTAATCTTGTAACATTGTATATTAATTTTTACAAATATTTTAGTACAACTGTTTTCTGAACACCTAAAGGCACTATCCCGAGGGAAATGGCACTTCTAAGCTTAGACAGTTTATGGAAGTTTATACCTCTTTCGACACAAGCTACTAACTGAAAGTTGAATCATTGTTATTTTCAAAGACTGAAATGTTACCAAGTCTGATAAAATTTTACATTTAAAGTTTTTAATAGAATAAATAATACTTAGTTTTTAATATGCATCTCTTATAATCAATTGTACTAAAATTTTCTTTTATAAACAAAAGTAAGATATAAATGTAATACCATACTTACTCGAATCTACGCCGCATTTTTTCCTAATGTTAATGCTGTTTAAAAATTGGGTGGGGCTTATATAGAATCGAAGGGAAAAATTGCTGATGAGGTATTTAGAGCAATTACAGATTCATACATGTATTTAAAAGAGCTTATATAATACTGATAAAATAACTAATTATTCACTTCTTATTAGTTCTTACTTTAAATTTATTTTAATTTCATAAAATTGGATATCGATAAACCATTTTACACGATTTTTCGTTTTTCATAAAATATTGTTGATAATTTAATTAGGGGTGCAGCTGAGAATCGATGGCGGTGTAGATTCGAATAAATACGGTAATTTCACAACGCAGGTTACATTTTAGGTTCCTAGTTTTTTTTTCTAATTGTTGTGTGTGTGTGTGCCAGTTATTTCACATGAAATTCTAATATAAATATATTAGGAGAATTCTTAGGTTTAAAAATGCATTGTTCAAATCGAAGTTCTACTATAGAGATGTGTACAAATTACAATACTCTATAAGTTATACAAATATTTTTTTGAAACGTTGCAATCCACAAATCTATATTAAATTTCTTTTTTGACTCCGAAAGACTTTGGGTTCTAAAATTCTGCTATTGCCAAGTGTTCTTTTTATCATGTCTCTAGGGGATGGTGATTGCCACTATTGCACAAATATAGATAACACACTAAGTAAGATTGAAAAAGCACGAAGTATATATTTATTTAGTCATATTAATTGGATATAATTATTTGACCTTGCTTATAACCTGAAATTTTTTATATGAAACATTTTTTTTTAAATGTGAATGTGTTTGTTTCATGATACTTATAAAGACATGCATATCTTTAAATAAAAATAAATAAATAAAAAATATTTCAACATTTTAAAAGGCTTATTACAATTATGAATTTTAATACTTTTAAACTATAATTTTTAGTCAATTTCTCCACGAGAATTATTATTCGTAATACTGTGCATGTATTGGTTTGGATGTGTGCGAGTCTTATTAATATTTTTAAAAAAATCTCACGAACACAATGAAAAAATGTAAGAAATTACTATATCTAACTTTTTGAATTTAAAAAAAAAGATATTTTTTTAAAAAAATTCTTCCATTTATGAAAAATTACTGAACGTATTATACAAAACATTCTAAAAATTGGAAGATTTTATATCTACAAGAAAAGGTTTTTATATTTTAAATTCATAACCATACACTACTAAAAATAAAATTCCGAGAAAAATCAGCCTAAAGTTTTAAAAGTCTGTAAAAGAAAGACAACAAATATTGTATTCACTGTAATTATATTATCATTTCAATTATATAAAGTACTTAAAAAGAAAAAAACCCATTCTTAGCTGGAAAGTAAAGTTGAGAAAGTAAAATGCAGAAAAATTAAAAAGTAAATCTGTTCACAAGTATTTAATGAAATGGAAGATTGCAATCTAAGTATCAAATTCATTATCAATTGGTTTCTGAATTTGATGAGATTGGGGGCTTTCTTTCCCATGCCTGTTCCTAAAACAAGTTGATCTACTCAATGGGACTACTCACAGGTAAACACTCAGTTGAAGCAAATCAGTTGTGTCTCTTGTGTGAAGCCAACCTTTAAAAACGGTTACTTTGAAGGTAATGATATTAAAAGAGAAAAATTTACCCCTCCCTCGTCTGAAAAAAGAACGCTTGGTCACATGATTGACGTTTATAGGTTTTGACAGACCGCATGATGTTCAAAATGAGTTAAGTGAGGACAACTTTATACACAAAGAAACAGGAAAATAATATAAGTTAAGTTTTTCATTTTAACACTCAAGTTTCAGACATATTTGTACTTACAGATGTCTTACAACTAAGAATTTTTAAAATTTTTTTATTGTGTATTGTAATTATTGCAGACCCTTCCCTCAGGAGAGCAGAGGTAGAAGCAATTCTTCCGAGGTTGTGAATCCATTTGAATAACGAACGGTTAATCAATGCTCTCTCTAACATTTCTATTCCGTAATGGGTCCTTCAAAAGTTTCGATAGATTATACATTGTGAGAGCTAAATATACCAGACTGTAACTTATTTTCTTAATATCAAGGGGTTACTTTCTTGTATTGGTTCCCCGTAGAATGCGTTTCGAGAGTTATTTTGACTTGCATCGACATTGGACGATTAAAAGGAAATGTTCTAAAATCGCGTGCTTTGCAAAACAGACACAGAACATTTTATACTATTTTTTTCAATTGAAAATGATGACAAGCCTTAAAGGGTGTTTAAAAGAATCAGCATTCACTGCAAAGAAGACTCCTTAACATTTTTCAAATATTAGCATGGACTGGATTTTCAAATTTTTTTCCTTATTAAATAAACACAAATAACTAATGGCCTCGTTTCCCCTAGACTACGAATTTAACAAATAAAAATGTCAATTATAAAACTATTTCTAGACTATTTTTATCACATTGAAAGTCTTTTTTTAACCCTTTCCCAGCTTTTCCCGAGCTGAGCTCGGGCAGGCGGAAGGAGCCATCCTGGCTCATAAGGAGTGTAGTTCGGGCACTGTCTAAATTTATACTTCTTATTATTTCCCGAATTATTTCACATGTACTTTTTATGGTTTCAAATAGTTGAGAAGTAGCACTTGGTGGAATTTCTTCAAAAAGAGGATGTTCTTCTGCTGAGCACCCACTTCAAGATTGTCTGAAAGACACTTTGTTGTCTACATTCCCCCAACAGAAAAGAAAACCAATCCAACACCACACTGTAACATTTGCTGCTCAAAGGGATAGTAAAGGGACGGTGGCAAGAAAAGAAACATAATTCTACTCTCCAGATTGGGATATTTGCAGAACGGTGTTTCCGAGCTTATCATACACAATCAAATTTTGATTAATAATTTCCTAACCCTTAAATGCAAATGCAAATGAAATTTGCAATTCAAGATAAAATATAGGTATTTTAAGCTTTATATTTATAATTAGTGTGAATTGATTTTTATGTCTAATGATTTTTGCCATGCCAAAAACCAACTTTAAAGGTAAATTACTCATCTATTTAAATAGATTTTTTACATTAATTTTTAGGAAATTTTTCATGCGAATGGTGCTGTTATGATTTAAAAAATATGTATGCTTCAAATTAAGAATACAAAATTATCTTTTTTTTTTAATCAAATATCCAGAAATTAAAAGAACCTGGAAGGGGTGTTAATTAAATTTCTTACGCGTACTTTGTAGAAAATATTTTCGCCCCCACATGTTTTATAAAATATGTCCCCTGCCAATAAGAGACACCCCTTGTCCAGTGGTTGTGGTTGCAAACTCGAGCCCTGGGGCCAATAAAGACACACTGTGGAAAGGGATGAATGGATCCGTAAAGTCCTAATGCCAGCGTCGCGTAGAAGTTTGAGGAATGGGACTCCCAGCTCAGGGGACATCATTCGACCACGGTTCAGAATGACGTGGTTCGCCGCCAGTAGTCTTTCGGTTACTTCGAAATACGACTTTAAAAAGCAGTCATTCACTGGAGAAAATATAGAACAATTTGGGAAACACAAAAAATTCTCTTACTTTTCTTTGTTAATTTCTATTCCCCTACAAAATCGTTTTATAAGAATCTAAGGAAATCCCGAAACGTGTGTGGGGTGATGATAGTAATGAAATTTTCTAACTATTGAATAAACTTATTCATGTTCCATTGACAATTTTTATATGCTCATTTTCTATCTCCTTTTAAAATGTGATATTCCCATTTTAGTAAAGATTGATTTTTAAAGGGTGATTAGAGAGGGAGACTTTACCTATATAGAATCATCTTCCTTTACTCTGTCTCACCGTCATTCCCAAAGGGTCGAGCAATAATTACTTTCTTCGGCGCGTCCAGACTTCGTACTCTTTTTAGATGTGAATTCGTATACAAGGTTAAGTGGATGTAAATGTGATGGAAACTAGAATTTTAGTTAAATGTAGTATTTTTAAACAACTTTGTGTGCTTTAAATAGTTCTAATATTTGTGCAGCAATTTCAAGGAAATTGGATTCTTTAAATCACAATATGTAAGTAAACAATAACAGCAGTTTTAGAATGCTTAGTAATCCGACATTGCCTCTAGAAATAATATCATCGAATAGTTAACTGTTTATTCGAACAGGAATTTCTAGTAGGTCTGCAGTAGCCAGTATGTGCGAATTCTTTTTATCGAAAGTGTTAACTGTGACCAGTTTCCTTTGGAATAAAAAACCTTTTTGTGTTAGTAAAAATGGAAACACCTTGGAAATATATTATTGTTAAAGCAAAAATTATTCCTCCAAACACTCTTTCAAAAATCATAGAAACCATCTTATCAAAATTACATTAAAAATTTAAAAATATATATTTTATTACAAATCAACAAGATTTAGAGTGATAGGAAATGGGATATTTTGTAATAATACATAATTTTTCTTCGAAGACTTTGAATTATGACTTTCAATGTTGTTTTTAAAAGAGTACATTTAGAACGGGAATTCTTTTTCTAAAATTTGGTGGTCTCTTGTTGCTTCAAATACGACTTTGGTTAAAAAATCTCCAATTCCCGATGGATACACTTTGAAAATATCAGTGCTCGGTGTGAATAAGCCTCGTAAGTATGACAACTTAAACTGAGAAAACAGGGAAAGACAAAATATAAAAAACTTTTACCTAGGAGTTTGGATCCTTTTTTTCATGAATGAAAAAGCAATCTTTTTAAATTCAGAAAGAAATTGATCGTGATGAATCTTAGAAAACATGAGGCTGAACTGACCTCCTTACCATGTATTATATGAGGGAAATTAAATTCTTGTAATGGCAAATATTTACATTATGCTCCAAGCTTGCAGCAACAGAAATTTCTTAAAAACATTTTAGAGAGTTTTTAAATTAATTATAAGCTCAAATCTAATAAATCTTAAAGGAGACATATGATTGAAATTTAAAAAGAAAAAAAGTATTCACAGCAATAATATTCTGAATGAAATGCGAAATCAAAAGGATTTAAAAGCAAAAACGAAACGGGAGGAGGGGAGCCTGGAACATTCAAATTAATCTTCAGGTGGACAAGGAATTATATTCGAAGGGGTTGAGTGACCCCTAACTCGTGTTGTTTTCTGTCGAATCATGGCTTTTCAAATACTGGTACCAGAGAAACCTCGTTGTCAGTTAAACTGATACGCGTTAAATATGTCGAGGTTCAAAGCTCTCATGTAGACGTGATGTGGAGGTATGGACAGTGTTGTCTTCCTCATCTAAAAATAGTTAAAAATAATAGTCCATCGCCAATAGACCTCATGTTGATTTGTACGATAGTTAATCGAATGCTTTGTTACGAATTTAAAGCAATAGAAGTTTCATTTTCTTTTCCGCCTTTATAGAAATGCATTAAAATACTAACGTATTAACAGTTTCTTTATGTATTGATATTGAAACAGCTTTTCTTTTCACAACTACATTTTTTATTTGTATCACATCAATTTCTCTGATTTTCTAAATCTTTACTTGAATTTTTCTGCGAATCAACGAAAAAAGAATTTTTGTTTTCGGTTCATCTCGCCCTTGGCTTCTCCATTCGAAAGCCACACACAAATAAAAAGTAATGGATGTGTAAGTTCCGCCCCCTTCTGTGTCCAGCAAACTGCCAATACGACAGTTGAGAAATAAGAAGAGCTCAATCAATAAGATTGAGTGGAGCTTCGACAGTGATGTAGCTGACGAAGGACACTGCAGAAATCAAATTTAGAAAAAGCCTTTTCATTTAACACAGTCGTCTCGCAGAAGGAAGTTAGTTAGCTATTTATAAGTTAGTTTTTTTTCTTTTTTAAAAGATTAATTTTTTTTTTTGTCTTCAATTATTTTAAAACAACTGTAAGAAGAAATTTTTAAAAACATACTTTTTTAGCAATGGAAGGAAACTCAATAAAAGGTTTATTTTACTACATATATTCATTCTTTAATTGTATTCACTATTTCTACTTTAATGATGCTATGTGAGCTGCAGAAGTTCACTGTCTGTGGAGAACTTTATGAAATAGCCGTGTTTCTTCTTTTTAAGCATCGGGTTAAGCGTTAGAGATTGCCCTTTTGAATGACAAACTGTACTCTTCAAAGTTGGGAATCTGTTTTTATTCATTTCTGATCACTTTGAGAAAACACGCTCCTGTCTCTAGAGATCTATGGCTCTTCTGAAATTTTGATTTCAATGATGAAGAATTCAGATTTAATAAATAATAGTGCTCCAATAGATGACGCTAGTCCAGCAAGAGAATATAGATTATTAACGCTATTTAATGAGCTTGCATTGCGCCTACAGGAACGTACATAATTCTAATTTTTAAGCATATATAACTCATAAATTAGTGAACACTAAACGCGATTCATAAAAAAACAAAATATTTGAGGGTTTCCTCCAATTCTATGTAAAGCAAATTCCCGGGGAAAAGTTTTTCAAAGAGATATTATAATTATATGAATACAATTAATCGAACAGTAAGTTTATATGTTTCCAATTATTGCATCTATTAGGCACGCATTTGTATATTCTCCTTTAATGCGGCAGCTTGTGGTAGTTAATAAGTTATTTGAAACTACATGCATCTCTATCAATCTGGGAACTATCGCAAAATAAGAATCCGAAAACTAATTGGATGGACTGCGACAGCTACATTTGAAACTACATGCATTGCCAGCAATATGGAGGATATGCCGACAATTAATTATCCGGCGTATAAAGCGCACTTTTAACTCAAAAAATAAGATCGCAATTGACGGGTGCACGCTATGCACCAGGTATAAAAAAGAGAGAGCTTTATGTATATAAGATGAGCATTGAAAAAAAATAAATCTTCTATATACATCAAAATACTGTTCCTTTGAAAGGAATAACATTCCTTATGAACTTTCTGGGGGTTCTAGTTCTAGAAAAAACTATATTTTTTACTAAAAAGCTTGGAAAAATAAATGGCTTCAAAATATAAGAGCATTGCGCACGTGCATTTCAGGTTTATTCGTAAAAAGGGGAGGCGCACATTATGCGGCGAATATAACAAAAAACTAAAATGTGCATCCTGAAAGTATAGCTGCGCGCTATACGCCGGATTTTCTGGTAGATCAAATGAGAAAAATGACATATTACGCTGTGCCAAGAACGCGAGGCGAAAATGTGTGAGTTAGGTTTTAGAGAGATGTAGAGACAGGATGTTCATTCGAAAGAACATACCTTGAAAACTTGCAGCACACTGTAATAATGTTTCATGCAGTAGTGCAAGCAGGAATTGTTCGGGGTGGGGGGGGGCAGGGTTGAAAGTTCACATGCCGCCTAACATATTCTTTTTATTTTGTCGACTTTCGGGTAAAAAGCAGTAAAATACTAATTATTGAATAAATAATTAGCATTAGTTAATAAAAATGAATTATTAGTACGAAATATTTCATTACATTTTAAGTGCTATATACATAGGATGTTAATCAATCGAAAAAAATCAAGGGCCTTCTAGGGGGGGGGCAGGTCTGTAACCGAGGACTCCCCCTTGTGGGCCCCACTGGTTTCAAGCGAAGATTTTTGAAAACTCGGAGCTGCTTACGATCATCTCAGCCTTTAGAGAGAGTTTCCCCCATTTATTTGAAATTTATCTACTCCAGTGAGTTGTTTTTTGCGCTTTATAATTATATCAGAATAATCCTTTTTAATTATATCAGAACTCTCATGGTAAACATAATGACTTCTCTCTATATGATATAAATTGTGCACTTATATTGATAAAAACTGCTCAATATTAACAGTATTGTTGCAATATAATTAAAAATTTAATTCTGTTACTCCCTGATAACTATTACAACGTTCTTTAGTGTTCTTACGTCCTACTTCAAATGCTTCTTCATTTTACGCAACATTTTTCACTCTCATCTTAATGTTAAAAATGGACTGGTTATACAATACATTATATATAAATGGACAACCCCCCATGTTGTTTTCGTGCATTTATTGCATCATTAATATCATTTAAATTAGATAATTGTTTAAAATTTCGGTTAGCTTTTTTAAAAAGATTCATTTGTAGAAAGTTTTAAACATATGAAAATCCGAATATGTTTGTATTCTTACAACTATTTATGAATAAAGTTTTTGATAAAATTTCCCATCAAAATATTTATTTGTATAGTATAAATATATGTGTGTGTGTGTGAAAAGTTTTAAAATTTTTTTCAAAAAAATGTTTTTTTTTGTTTGAGTTTACATTTTTGAAAAGGTGTTTTAAAGACAGACTGAACAAATTTTTAAGAGATGTAAACAATTTTCAAATGAAACGTTTTTGATATATTTCACCATTTCATACATTTAAATTTAAAATTATGAAGATCAATGAAAAGTTAGGCTTTTGAAAAGCAAACATTTTTACGGATATTTGGCAGCAAAAAAAGTTATAGTGCTTTTTCAATAAAAATTGAAAAATCCAGTTTCGACCGATTTTTGTAAAGTGACTTAATAAATATCTCGACGTCAGATATCTTTGTTAAAAGGGCTGACTTTTCTCACATTTTTGTTTATTCGGAGAGTTTGTGGTTTCTTTTCATTTTTATTCATCCTTATTTTTGATTATTCCTTTTTTCTAACATGATTATTTGTTCCCGTTGGATAGTGATATCAATTCTAATCGTCGGGCTATGCGTGCTCATAAATTATTTCTTTTTCTACCCTACATCTTTTTCTTCTTTTGTCTGCCTAAAAACATGTGTGAACTTCTTTATTTCTCATCGTCACCGTTTCCATGCGCTGGAAAGCCAACTTTCCCTCCCTATTCTAGAGGCGTATCATAGAGGCGTATGATGGAATATATTTCTAAAAATAAATGTTCATCCTGGATATATTCTATGAGCGATTTCAAGGAATTATCATTTTTCAAAAAAGGTAATATTTATTTTATTGCAAACAATTTATTTTAAAGAGAAATGATAGTTGAAGGGTATTATGAAATAGTCGGGTAATGTGGAGTGAGTGAATATTAACGTCACACTGCTCAACTACTCGAGGAATTTTGGTGACGGACTTCACAATTTTGAAACACGGTCAAGTAACGAGGACGGCACCTGTGCTGGCACCCCCTCTTCTAACTACCACACCAACGGGAGGACGTTTGAGCTCTGGACAGATTTAACGAGCATCGCTCCCCTACACGGCGGATCTTCAGCGGTACTAGGCTTGAACTCATGACACGTCGGCCATGATTTGATTTGATTTAATGGCTCAAGAGAGAAATTAGGCTAAGGTGCGCCAAACGATGACCTTGACCCCTAGGCTACCGCGACCCGGGTAACGTGGAATAGGTAGTTTAAACCATTGGAAAACTTTAGACCTTATACATATAAAGACTTTATAAAATGTTTTTTTTTTAGTATAAAAGCTGCATTCTTTCAGAATACATGAAAGCCATTTCTGTTTCGAGTCTATTTACATAAGTCAATTCACGTATATAATCCTTCTTTACTCAGGTACAATTCAGGTGAGTCTATAGAAAACAAATAGCATTGAATCCTCTCGTTGATCTTCGGGGAGTTTTCCGTTACAGAAGATACACATTCAGCGTCTTTGTTTTCTGCTTTAGTGGATGGCTCTGGTACAAATGATACATCACAATGGAATTTTCAGATAACAGGAAAATTATTTTTTGTTTCCATTCCAATGCCCTCAACTTTTAAAAAATGTACTTTAGTTTTAAATGAAGCTATATTACTATTTATATAATTAATAACTCTATTGCTTAGCTTTCAATATTATACTCAAAAGTCATTTTTTAATTTTATTTTTATTCAGTATATTTTGTCGTGTATATGGGATACTTAGTATTGCGTATTACCATCTTGGAAAATAAACCTTTAAACTGAATGACAAAGCCTTATAAGCTAAAAAAAAGACCTCAGTATAAGAAACTACAATTCTTTTTAGTGTACAATATGCAAAATTTTAATGTTCAAGTCACATCTGTACAAGTAGGTTTAAGTGTTTGAAAACTTACTTGCAAAAACTTTTGAAAAAATCGCAAAATACACTTCGTTCTATAGCAAATAGTATGGTTACAACAAGCGGTCATCTCTCACTGCAATGGATCAGGAGAATCTTTCCTCAAGGTTTCCCCACGCATTAAGAGCAATAAACAGAGCCAAAACCTCGGTTTGCGCGACTCTCATCTCTATCTCTATCTGTGGCAGTGGAAAACTACAAAAATTGCCCTCTTAGAAACTCGGTTGAATTATAATCGAAGCATACTTTTTTCGGAATACACTCCTCGCTGAATCCGGAATTTATCACGTTTATATTCACGGAGAAAAAAGAAATACTCAAAAATGACTACATGGACATACTCATTTTGAAATGAGTTTGTTTGTATCAGATTTGAACGCATACCCTTACGAATATAAATTTAAGGTATGTGGCTACCTTCGGAACATTTTATTGAAACAAATTTTCAACTAAAAAAACACTTTTTTCTTTAAAAAGGGTGTGCATAGAACTAGGAATTAAGGTTAAAGTGTAAAATAGGGGGGGGGGGCCTTGGCGATGTCAAATTTTTTTGGTGACCAAAATCGATCGCCAAGCTACTTCACTTAGCGATAGGTTTCCCGAAGCCAGAATGAATTCATCTCACCATAATATGTATATAAAAATCCAAAGAAAAATCGCCAAATCGAAAGGCCCCCACCCCGTCCCCCTATACTACACTTGAGTCAGGAATTAAAATACAATTCCACAAAATTTTAAATTATTTTGGATAGATTGGGAATTTTTAGTGAAAAATTGCAGTTACAGTAAACCTTGTATTGAAAATTCTAATTAATATATTCAAATAATATTAAAACTGCACAAAAATAACATCATTATCTGAGCCTAGAGCGATAAGATTTATAATATTTTTGAAATCTGTCAATTTTTTTAAAAAAACATGTTTTTTTCTCACAAATTGTATGTGCAATAAAATGCATAAATACATACATAGAGATTATAGTCTATAATACAAATAAAAAATTTCTGAAAATTTCAATTCAATATCTTAAAAAGAAATCCATTTGTGAACTTTACCGTGAAGCCAAAAAACATAGTTTCTCAGACATATTTTCAGACATATGTCATATTTTCTTTTTATTTTAAATCTAGTTCTCCCCAAATATGCTCTGCTGGGCTAAATAAATTGATTGAGGAGGTGTTTTCACAAAATTTTGGGACAGACACCAGCGGTGTATATTGAGAGCAGTACGCTTGGCGTCATTATCCTGTTGAAAAATGAAGTCGTGTTCAATATCAAATTTTGAAAAGACAATTTAAGATTTCTCTTTAAAATATTTGACTAGAGCTCATGATTCTCAATACCCTCAAAAAATACCAAATTGCGTAATTCTGTGGCTGATTTACGCCCCCACGCAAGAACACTTCCACTTCCATAGTTCATTCATCCAACTAGATTCTTGTGACTAAGTTTCAGAAATTCAAAATTGACAGGAAAGTGATTGGGATGACAGAAAATCCAACATTTTTGATTCTGATGGGCATATAATAGTTTTAAAGGAAAAAATGAGGCATTTAATCCCGTGAATTTATGTGGAACAAGAGCTCCTCCACCTCCATGATTCAACACAAAGGTGTTCTTGCAGGGAGGGGGGTGTAAATAGGCTTCAGGATTAGGTAATTTGGTATTTTTTTATGGTATTGAGAATTATGAGCTCTATTTAAATATTTTAAAGAGAAATTTTAAATTATCCTCTCAAAATTTGGATATTTCAGACGACTTCATCTTTTAACAGGATAATGATGCCAAGTGATGATGCAGAAATTACAAAAAACTGATTAAATCTATACCAAGACGTTTAAAAGTTGTTGTGGACACTAAAAGATATCCTACTAAGTTCTAAATTAAGAAACAGAATATTTAAAGCTATGTTGAGATATTTGTTAAGTGTACGAAGGCTTTAGTGGAGTAATTTTTCATTAGCTTTTTGATTATTAATTTTTAAAAATAATAGTTATACTATCTTTAAAAAATAATTATGTCATTCCACCAAGAACATGTTGCAGATATAAAAAAAATTACAATTCCAAAATATTAATTTTTATTAGTCGGAAATAAATCTTATACGATTTGCAATAAATCTTATACGAAACTGCAAGTGTACGAACACTTTTTGGGTCCACTGTATATACACAGAGATTATATTTTGATTCATAACACAGATACAACTAAATAAAACATGTTCTGAAAATTTAAATTCAATATCTTAAAAATATTTTGTGTAGGATCAGCATCTGATTTTGTTAACTCCAATTCCAGTTTACTAATTATGCTATAACTTTGCTTCTAGATATCGTAGAAACAAAAATAGAGTGTTTTATGGAATCTGAAATGTATAGGCTATAAAATAAAAACACAAAATTAATTTTGAAAATTTTCACCAAAGCTGTGAATTTTGGGTAGTTACATACCTTAATGAAATTTACTTGATTCATAATAAGTCATATTGTTTGATTTTTTGGGCACTTGCTTATACGCAAATAATAATTTAAGTATTCCTTTGATACATTGGAATAATTTTAGTTTTATTTTCATATTGGACTTTAAAATGGCTTGCATTTCTTGAAAAAGGCAAGCCTACAAAATAAATTTTTGTTTTCAATTATTAATCTTTTTAAGAGACTAATTTCTAGTAAATTTTAAAGAACTTTTTTAGCTTATTGGTAAATGTATGGAAAATGTCTTAAAATTTCCCATAAAGAAATTATTTAAAATAGTCAACTATTTCAATACATTTATTTTATGATTCCTTTCACCCTCATTTTCGAATATTGAAAGAATCAAAATTTACTGAAAATAACAGAATGAGCAAAATTAGAGTTAGTAAAATTGAACTTAAGCTACACTGGTGTGCAAACATTAAGGACGAAGTCGAAAAATTAGCATATCAGCTGAACGAAGAGGCAGAGCGGACAGAAAGACCAATCAGGAGATTAAGTGAGGTGATGTACGGTAGCACATGCGCAGATATGCAGGTAGACGTAATGGGGGAGTGTCTGAGTAGTAAAGCATGTTGTCGGTGTAAGATTAGTATTTCTGGCAAAGAGATTGCACACCGTATAGCAGTTAAAATCACACCGAGTTGCTGCCTCAGCGAGAAATGGCGAATAATCAATCTGTTAGACGACATCTGGATGCTTTTACCCGAGGTCGAATCATTGGGAAGTTGGAGGAAGGTCGCAGTGTGACAAGTGTGGCTGCAGAGTTCGGAATTGCTCACAGCATGTTTCACGACTTTGGAGACTTCAAACTACCGGAACAGCTATCCGGGGGTTCAGTAGTGGTCGTCCACGAGGAACCACACCCGCAGATGACCGGTATATTGCCTTACAGGCCAAAAGAAACAGGCGGCAGACAGCGGGAGAAATCGCTAGACACACGACACAGGCGACTGGACGACCGATATCGCGTTTTACCGTGGCCAGAAGACTGCACGGTGGTGGTCTGTTTGTACGACGCCCTGTACGGTGTGTACCTCTAACGCCTGCCCATCGGAGAAGGCGTTCTCTGTGGTGCCGGGAATACCGGAATTGGAGAGACAATGAATGGGGGTGAGTACTCTTTACAGATGAGAACAGATTCAGTCTGAGTAGCGATTCTCATCGCATACTCGTCTGGAGAGAGCGGGGAAGCCGCAATCATCCCTCGAACATCATTGAAAGGGACAGGTATGGAGGTGGCGGTGTTCTCGTTTGGGGAGGCATCATGCTTGGTAGTCGTACAGACCTTCACATCTTCGACGCAGGTTCAGTCAACGGGACCCGTTATTGTAACGAGATTCTTCTTCCATATGTGCGTCTTTTTAGAGGCGCTATGGGTCTGCAGTTCCTTTTCATGGACGACAATGCACGATGCCATCGCACAGTAGCTGCCGAACAGCTCTTAGAGAGTGAGGATATGAACGTATGGATTGGCCGGCCGATCTCTGGATCTCAATCCCATCGAGCATGTATGGGATTTTCTAGGCAGACGCTTGGCAGCTCGTACCTTACCACCAGTAACGATTCCGGAGCTTCGATTGGCGCTGCAAGACGAATGGGCAGCAATGCCTCAACAACTCATTGACACCCTCATTATCAGCATGGGCAGACGCTGTGAAACCTGCC
This sequence comes from Trichonephila clavata, assembly GCA_019973975.1. Lineage (NCBI taxonomy): Eukaryota > Metazoa > Arthropoda > Arachnida > Araneae > Nephilidae > Trichonephila > Trichonephila clavata. The sequence goes on along the minus strand of BMAO01023333.1, from coordinate 61,657 downwards.
TAGCAGTCAGGGGAGATCATATCCCCTACTAAAGACCGAATATTTCTTACTGGACACCCATCACAGGGATGTTTCGGCCTTCAGTCGTATTGCGCTCCATGCTACTTTTTCAATAAAGCTTCTTTTTATCCCTCTGATTTCTCTTTTAGTAAGTGTTGCTTACATTACTCATGTCCTTACGTATTGGGGATCTTACGGTATTAAATGTGTTGATTTGGAATGCTTTTGTACAAAGTTATGTTGAAAAAACCGTCTCGTCCTTAATTTTTGCACACCAGTGTATTTCAAGAATGTTTTTTAATTTTCAGTTTGGGACATAGCATGTAAAAATTAAATCTACTTAAATACTAATATTTAATGGATATTTTGTATAATTAATAATTGGTCTACATTGTTTAAATTGGATTCATCTTATAACATAGTGCAGAAGGCTATACACTTACGACCATTTAAAAAATCTTGTTAAATTGATATTTAAAAGAGAGAGAGAGAGAAGCTGAGTCAAAGTAAGTTTTAATTCGCAACATATTGACCTTTATTGTGACTATAGTGTTTTATTTATTTGGATGAAAATAAATGAAGTTTATATATCAGATTCTTTATATTTAATCCAATATTAATATATTTTATACTTTTACTCATTACAGAAAGGTAGAGAAAAATTATATTCTTACCGTAAAATCTGGCATATCATGCATACCATCATATATTATGCACTTATACTTTCAAGTAGCAATTTTTAATTTCTATGCTTATTTGCTGTATAATGTGCACCCCCTTTTTCCTGAAGAAACCTGAGATATATGTGAGCCATGCTCTTAAAGTTTGATAATCATTTATTCTAAGCATTAGTAAAAAATAGTATACATCTAGAAGTGCAACCTTTTAAGTTCATAAGGAACACCATTTCTTTTAAATGAACAACATTTCAATCTATGTAGAAATCTAATTTTTTCCCTATGCTCACGTTTTTTTAAAGCTTTCATTTTTATACCTGGCATGTTACATGCACACATAAAATTCAATCTTATTTTTTGTGTTAAAAGTGTACATTATACGCCAGATTTTACAATGCATATTACCACAACAATGACAATGTTCAAGATAACTTGTCAAGTTGGTGACCCTGATTTTGCATGTGTCGTATGCGCCAGATTGACAACCATGTGTTTATTACATATAATTTCGCCAATATGGTTGCAATAATATATGTAAGTACCAAAAATTTTAATACGGCTTGGGTACAAAAACTCCTATTTGCAGGTATGTTGTACACAAGTGGGAAAAACATACGAAATCTTGGTACTTATGTATTATTGCAACCAACTGGCGACATATATGAAATGAAACACCTGTTTGCCAATTCAGCACATACAACTCACAGGAAATTGGAGGATACTTGCATATTATCGCCAATTCTAAATAACTCGCTGAGTTGGCCGCCCTGATTTCCTATGTGTGGTACATGCTGAATTGGCAACCAAGGGCTTCATTTCATATAATGTCACCAATAGGTTGCAATAAGACACAAGTACCAATCGGGGTTGCCAACTAGGCGAGTTATTATTAGATTTGGCATTTGTTGTGATAATACCTAAGTGCTGAAATCAGTAGTCTGACACACATGAAGACCCAAAAATTTAAAATATAGTTTTAAAAAACACGCTTTTATCGAACTAAAATCTCAATATAGGAATAAAATGATTAACGAGAAAATTAATGTCATTGTGGTAAAAGCGTGGGGGCCTTTGTACTACATTTTTACACTAACTCTGCATTTTGGAATAGAACTAGTAAGAAGTTATAACAATTAATATTGAGCACCCCACGCTTTTATACGCAGTTATTATTTTTCCAGTTTCAATTTCTTTATTTTTTTCTGCTTCTTTTCTTGGCATTTCTAAATACCTTGTGTTCTATTTCTTTAAATCCTGGCACTCATATTTTTCGAATTTGTTTTCTATAAAAAATTACTTACATTTTTGCTTCTTAATGTAATTCCTTTTTTGCCAGGAATAAGCCATTCTTTTAAATTATTTTCATTTTGAGTTCGTAGTGGGAGACTGTCATCATTGATTGAAAACTATTGGATGGCAAAATTTTATTTGCAGTGATTTCAAAACCACTTCTAAAAGATATTTAATGTGTAGTGTACTGATAACAAATTAGTTCCTATATATATATATATTGTTCCAATGTGTGATATTGTTTGAACTGTTGTTTTTATAAATGTGAAATTCAGAAAGACATGCCTTCATGTGTAATATTTATAAAATTGTATTTTTTAAACCTTTATCTTGTTTCCAAATTATGAATGCTTTATTTTTAATTTGCATTAATTTCATTTCTGCTTGTTAGCATTAATCTTCATTTTTAATATTTCCACTCATAATTTATTTTAAATTTTGCACATAGTTCAGAATTTCTCTCTTTTTTTATATGTATGTATTTTATGGATAAAAATTAATCTATGAATTTCATACGTTTTGCACTTTCTGCCAAAGACCATTGGTTTCACATTGTAGACTTTATCGTCATGTTCTAAATACTCATATGGGCATAGCATAACACTGCATGTGTTATGCTAAATTTTGTAGATAGCCGTTTAGAAAACTATATAATTATGAACAACATTTGTAAAATTTTTACTCTAATGAGAAAAATTTCAAAATTCCTCTCAGAACCAGCTATTTATAAATTCTTCAGTAAATAATTTATGTATATATGTATGTGTACAATTTCCAGAATAAATATTTCAGCAATATGATTTTGGTTTGTTTTATTTTTCTTGTTAACAGTGAATAATTGAAAAAAGGTATTGAAAATAAAATTCTGTACAGCAAGTACAATTGCTAAATTATGATTCTATTGGTCCTTATGATGTTATTTTTTCTTCTGAATGGGTGCTGAAAACTTCTCTAAAAGCTCTTTCCATTAGGTTAAAAACTAAATGTGTTTTGTTAATGCAAAAATGTACTGTTAGAGTTGTTTTTACATTCTTCTAAGGACTAAAATTTTTAAGTATTTTAATTAAAAAAACATTAACTTAGAAACTATTATATTTGTTTTCTTTGGTGATAGGAAAGTGTAAAATCAGTTGCTTTAACAAAAAACGAGCTTAGTTGGTAATATAGCAATGCATTTTCTTTATTTCCATGTGGATAGGTTTCTATTTAAACAAAACAATTGATATAAAGATGTCGTAGCCCCCCACTACCCCTTTGCATATTATCTATGTTAGGATATGTAGGATTCATAATTAAAGACTACTCAAATAATAAATCACTTATTTATTATTTCTTTAAGACAGAAATCTACAATTAATAATCAACTTTAAGAACAATAAATTATCATGGAGTATTATCAGAATTCAATTATGGACGACGGAATACTCACTGATATCACGAGGGGAATAACACGTACAATCAAACTACACATTTAAATCTAAACTACAAAGGTTACAGACCTGAAATCTTCTTCAGAAGGAACCTGGAACGAGTAGAATTTATGAAGTGGCTATAATCTAGGATATCTTCAATAACTTCTGAACCGCCTTAAGGAATCTTTTTCAATAATCTTCAAAATTCACTTCATTAAGCTAGACGGTTAAAAACACCTTCTTGGACAACCACGTAGTTTACTTTTCAATCCCAAACACGGAGTTCTACTCTATCAAACCGCTTAGTCATCCTTTTCTCTTCATTTCATTTCTCCCTTTTATATCTCTTTCGAACTCGCTAAACCCGAAACTATCTTATTTACATAAGTCACACTTCCAGCTCTCAGTGGGGATTGGTCAAAATAAATACAATTTAAAAGTTTATAAGAGAAGGTTAGTGAAACGCGTAAGCACCCGTCACAACCCCCCTCCGAGAAAAAAAGCGTGACTTATTGACGGTCTAAACGACCTGCAAGAATTCGCTTAATTTACCTAACATCTGAAAAACACTGAACCTGCACAAATTTTAACTACTCTAGAATGCCTGAACTTGTAAAAAGTTAACTCACGAACTTTATAACGCCTGAAAATACTGAACTTGTAGAAAGTTTTAACTCACGAACTTTAGAATGCCTGAAAACACTGAATTAGCAGAAAATTTTAATTCTCTAAGTTAGAAACTTTAATTAAACTAGTACACAGAAATGACTACTCAAAAGGGTACTCCACTCTAATTTATTTTTCTTTCACAATATTAGGTTCCCTACAGTGCATCCCATTCGGGCGAAGATCAGGGGAAAACCTTTCAAGGAAAAAACCCTGATCATGCACTTTACTTAAGTGCTAATAAATACAAAAAAAATTTACAACGTTATCTTCATACGACATCAAACTTTCATCACATCACTATGTTCAGGGACTGCTGCCCTGAAAGGAAACCTTGTCAATTTTTTCTAAAACATGACATTAAATGCACAGAACTTTTATACAACTTCCTTATTGACATAAAATATGGCATACATTATATTATATATATATATAGTTTAGTAACAAAATAACCCTTATCTGGTTTCATTTTCAAAAATTCCCAATCAATCGCGCTGCGCTGTTAATGTTTTTTGTTAGTATTCCTAATTACGCCGCGCCCAGAAACCAGACATTACTTATACATCTTAATAATTACACACAAAATATATACATTTTACATAGAATATATTACAACAAACAATACAAGTAATCTCACATATAAAGCCACGTCTTTAATGTGTAGCAAAACAATTGCAATTCAACAAATGTTTTTCCACAATTTGGAAAAAAAATTAATACAAAAGTCTTTTCAACCGATATGAAAATGCACACAACTCAGTGACACTTTTGTACGTTAACTTTACAAAAAAATTAGACTAGCCCACATGGAAAATACTCCGAACTGTCTGTCAGAGGAAAAATAAACAAATTAGAATTATACAACCTGACTAGTCTTTAGATCCAATCTGCATAGGCTTTGTCTCCCACCATGGCTTCTGTGCTGGATGACCTTGTCCTAGAGTTGTCCACTCTGCGCTCCAACTTTCTGGTTCTCCTCTTCCATCGAGTCCGTTGAAGTTGATATGCTCCTGCTGAGGCGTTGTTTTCTTCTGTGAGAACTGGAACTTGGCTGTTGTCCACTCGACGTCGGCTCAGAAGATTGTATGGACAGCTCCTTTCCTGATGAGGTCTGTTATACTTGAATCTGTGGGATGGTCCTGGAACTGCTCTTTCAGAACTATTTTCTTCCACCTTTCTATAACGCTTCCTGGAGGGACGAGAGGACATTGACGAGGAAATCTTTCTTTTCTCACGATCTGCTTGGGCCTCTGGTCTCTTCTTCCGTACATTGTCAATCCATGATTCAGGCCTTCCTCTTTTTTCTCTCTCAGTACATACAGGTCTCTTTTTCCTGAAATTATACGCGCCATCCCCCGAAGACACAGTAGATTCCGTTCGTCCACGTTTTTTTCTCACCTCTACTCCATCGCGTCTATTCGCAACTATATCTCTACTACCATTTACATTTCCTGATTTCGATCCTTTACGACCACCCCTATCATTCTCCGATTGCACCAATGACGACTGCGCATCATCTGACCTGATTGATGTCACTGCACCATGATTACTACTAGTGTTACTTTCCGACTCGGCAACACTGTCTTCTCTTTGATGGTAAATTCTCACCTGATCCACATTAACCGTTATTCTTTTACCAAATTTTAATATTACTAAATTATTATTATTTTTTACACTCAGAACTTTATATGGGCCTTCAAACTTTGGCATAAATTTACCTACTATTTTTTTACATTTTGAACTTAACGGGTGAGTTTGAACTAATACTAGATCACCAACTTTCACATTATTTTCACGCCTCTTTTTATTATAATATTTCGCCCACTTCTCTTGCTGGCGCTTTGTATGAACTCTAGCCTCCTCAAACAACCTTTCTATGTTCCCACAAACTAAATCTGATCCATCAGTTACCATAACTAATTTCTGAAAAGGAGTGATTAAATTTCGACCTAAAAATAATTCCGCCGGTGTTTTACCCGTTGTCTCATGTACTGCTGTCCTAATTGCATAACCGAACTCTTGCAGAAATTGATCCCAGTTAGTGTGATTATCCGCGACAAAACTCGAAATCATTTTTAAAAGAGTGCGATTGACTCGTTCTGTTTGATTAGCTTGTGGACGATATACCACAGTTTTAACGTGTTTTATGTGCAATCTGCGACACACTTGCTCGAAAACTTCGGATATCATTTGGGGACCGTTGTCGGTGACTAATTTTACAGGAGCTCCATAACGCGCAATATAATTCTCAAAAAATGCATTGGCAATTGCTTTAGCCGAAGCTTTCCTTAAGGGAACTATTTCAACCCATTTAGAAAAATTATCGGTAATTACTAAAATAAATCTATAGCGTTCTGGACTAGTTGCAGGGTATGGGCCTAACAAATCTAAAGACACGATTTCATTCGGAAAATTCGTTATTATGGGAATTAATTGACCAGCTGGTAATCCGTTTTTATAATTGACTTTTTGGCATTGGTCGCAGGTTGCTACATATTTATAAATGTATTTCCTCATGTACGGAAAATAACACGCGTCCTTTAATTTTAAGTAGGTTTTCTTTTTGCCTAAATGACCTGCCATAGGCGAGTCATGAAATTCTCGCATAACATCTTTACGTAATGTTTTAGGTATAAACACCCTTAATTCACCTAGTGTGGTTGTATACTTTGCATAATATAGCAAACCGTCAACGATTTTAAAGTCATTGGACCAATTTCTGCAGATCGATTCATTAACAGAACTATCGTCCGGATTTTCCAAAAACTTCATAATATGCCCTAGCTCCGGGTCATTTCTCTGTTCCTCTCTTAACTGTTCTCTAGAAGATAATACTAACGATCTAATCACTGCACAAGACACTTTTGGTTCCTCATTACTTTCTAACGGGTTTCTAGACAACATAACAGCCACTTTTTCCGTTTTCGAATCCGGAATGATTAACGATTTTTTAACAAAATCAAAAGTAATCCCTGCAAGTGACATAAAATCCACACCTATGATACATGGATCTTGCATCTCAGCAATCACATGAAATTTCCATAATTGCGAAAATTCTCTTATTTTAATTTTCAACTCAACTGTGCCTAAATTTTTGCACTGTGACCCTTGAGCTGTAACTACTTCAGCTAACGATTTTTTTAAAGGACAGAAAGAAAAATACGACCGGTACGTTTTTTCTGAAATAAATGACTTTTCCGCACCTGTATCCCAGAGCGCTTTTAAAAAAGTATCATTCAACAAAATCGGCACATACGGAAGTTCAACTGGTGATAATCTCAATGAATTAAGTCTAATTCTATTAGGAGGATTTGACTCAATACGATCTCTTTGAAAGTTTAAATTGGCATTTCTTTGCCTTTCGCTGTTGCAATCAACACGCCTCCAATTCTGTTTTGCTGAATCATCATTAGGACCCTTCCTAACCACCATCCTACGGTTCTGATACCGGTCTGTTCTCTGATTTGGCTGATTGTATCGATTTCCACCCTCGAATCCTTGATTTTGATAATTACGACGAGGAAAATTATTCGCACCCCTGCCTAGTCCTCTTTGATCATTTTGACTATTTCCGACCCCAGTATCTCTCCAATTTCTATTATTCCTTCTTTCCTCAGGATTCCTACTCACATCCCAACTTCGTCTAGCAAAATTATTACTCGAACCCTGATTTTCCCTGCAGTTATGACGTTCCTCATACCGGTCTACCAACTCTATCAATTGAGTTTTCGTTGTGGGGTTTCGAACTTCTAAATAATCCATTATTTGGGGTTCTAGTCGCATTACTATGTGATCAATCAACTTTATCTCATCATAATTTAATTCCAAGGTTTTATGTATTTTTAACATCTGAAAAATAAAGTCTGACGGGGCTTGACCTCTCCGTTGTTTTGACGAAAAAAACTGAGCTTCTAGCTCTGATTTATTCCGTATTACCGGAAAACTATCTGACAATTTCTTTTTAAGTGTTGCAAATGCAGTCGCTTCTTCATTTACACACTCGAAGCCGATAACATGGAACCAGTCTAACGCTCTCCCAACTAAATGACCTTTTAAATATGCACACGATAGATTCGCCGGTATTTCATAGTAAGCTATATTATCATCAATATTATTTAGAAACTCAGACACATTTTCTTTACCCGAAAAAAATAACTCCGGCAAAACTCTAAATCCTGCACCTGCTCTTAATTCCGGTATTTCGTTTGGGCGCCAGTGTCGTTGTCCCCCACTACCCCTTTGCATATTATCTATGTTAGGATATTTAGGATTCATAATTAAAGACTACTCAAATAATAAATCACTTATTTATTATTTCTTTAAGACAGAAATCTACAATTAATAATCAACTTTAAGAACAATAAATTATCATGGAGTATTATCAGAATTCAATTATGGACGACGGAATACTCACTGATATCACGAGGGGAATAACACGTACAATCAAACTACACATTTAAATCTAAACTACAAAGGTTACAGACCTGAAATCTTCTTCAGAAGGAACCTGGAACGAGTAGAATTTATGAAGTGGCTATAATCTAGGATATCTTCAATAACTTCTGAACCGCCTTAAGGAATCTTTTTCAATAATCTTCAAAATTCACTTCATTAAGCTAGACGGTTAAAACACCTTCTTGGACAACCACGTAGTTTACTTTTCAATCCCAAACACGGAGTTCTACTCTATCAAACCGCTTAGTCATCCTTTTCTCTTCATTTCATTTCTCCCTTTTATATCTCTTTCGAACTCGCTAAACCCGAAACTATCTTATTTACATAAGTCACACTTCCAGCTCTCAGTGGGGATTGGTCAAAATAAATACAATTTAAAAGTTTATAAGAGAAGGTTAGTGAAACGCGTAAGCACCCGTCACAAAGAGTACTTACACACCTGGGCCTAATGAGTGTTACTTTAGTCAAAAGGTTTTTTTCTTCAGGTTACATAATATGTAAAAAAGCTATTTCTTTCTGGCATTGTTTTGAAATTTTTACTTAGAAAAATCTGTTATTTATCATAATGTTTCCTAGATATTTCTAATAACTTATTATTGAAGGGCTGAATTTTTTTAAATAAAAGTTAATTTTCTGCTTGTATATGATTTTAAGGAAACAATATAATGCTTCTAGAGAAACATACATATAAATAATGAATCAAATTGCTTCTGGAACTAGTTCAAAATGCATACACATTTGTTAAACGATAACATCGAATTTATTTTTGCAGTTTTCAAAGATTTATATTTGCGGTATAAGTTCGAAGACATGCAGTTTGTAATCAAATAATAGCTGCATTTTTTTTTCGAAAAGTAATATTTTTGTTGATACTTGCGTATTGTCGCCACCGTATTGGCGACATTATATAAAACGAAGTACATGGTTGCTAATTCAGCGCGTAGGACACATGCGAAATCGTTACTGCCAATTTGACGAGTTATCTTTAACTTAGGCACTTTCGCGATAATACGTGAGTACCTTTTTGTTACACACAATAAATGTAAAATGAATTTTGATTTCGAAGTTAAGTGTAAAAATTTCATGAAATGAAAATAAAATAATACGTAAGATGAAGAAAGTGAAAATTTACTGCTCAGGTATCACATTTTTAAATCCCTTAAGATTTGGGTCAATAAATATTTTTCTGTTAAAAATTCATATTAGATACAACAGTATCGAAAATAAATGCTCATTTTATTGTTTTAAACTCATATTTGATACATTAACAGATTCAAATATGAGTGCATTATATACTCATTTTGAACTTTCATCCTCAAAAATTTGATCCCATAACAGGTTCAAAAATGAGAATGTACTTGTTGCTCAATATGAGAATATGCGATTCTCAAATTTGAGTACGCGTGCATCAGAGCTATTTTGAGAATGTGAAGCACTCAAAAGTATGTGAGCTGTTTGCTCTCAGTTTTGAAAATCGTTTCTCGCAGTGTTTGAACTTTAAAACACAATCCTTCTCGCTCCAGATTATTTCTTTCATGCGAAGGTGCAGTACGAAAGAAATTACATTTCTTGGTAAATCCTCAAGATACATAAAGGATAACATCAGAAGAAGGAAAAATTTAATATTGATGAACCGTGATAGAGTCGTGTCCTTGTACAGTTGGCTCCTGTGACGTACAGGTAGCGGGCCCGCTTTGTAAGCCAAAGGCCCCGGTTGGAGTCGACAGATTTCCTGGATGAAAAAATCGTAGGCACGCATGTCATAAGATTATGTGGCATGCAAAAGATCCTTTGAGCCTCAATCTGCTCTGGTACTCACGGTAAAATTACATCACGGCAATATTTGGCGTCCGACGAAAGCTTGAATTAAAAATTAACTCAAGAGTCCAAAGTTGGTAGTGAGGCTGCCACCATGAAATGGCTCTCACATTTGGGGACTTGCCGTTCCTGCAAAGTCCAAGTGGCTGAAATGCAGCCTCATTAGAAAAAAAACAATATAAAGAATAAAGTGACTTTCGAAGAAGGATATCACAACCGGCCAGAAATTAATATCTTTCTCTGGTTCTCCAAATAACCCATAGAAATTTTTCGTCAACTAATATTAGCTATGAGTTTTTGTAGTTCACAATTACAACCAGTAAGGAACTAACGAATTGCAGAATTTATGCTTTAAAAATGATGTTTTAAAAATGCAGCGACAGCACTCGTTTTCTCTGCTCCCTATTGTAATGTATACAACAGCAATTTTCACTTGTGCCATTGAATCTCACGATGCAGATTCGTCAATTCCCTTGCGGTAGGTGTATTCATTCCTATAATGGAACGGAATATTTTCTCTGTGATTTAATATTCCGTGGTCAGTGATCCCGAAGCAGAAAACTGCTTCATAATGTATCGCCCCTCAATAACGTCCCTCCGCCCCATCCCTAGAGCTCGTGTTCAAGAGAGCGGAAATGAGATCCCGATTCCATGCAAGAATTCACGAGTGCTTCAGGCTGGGGTGGTATCTCCGTTGTTATAACAGTGACGCGAACGGCCGTGAATTGAAAAGCCTAAAGAAAGGAGAAGGAAAATGTAGCAAGAAAAATATAATAACAGGTTATGAGTAGTTTAATGAATGAAATAAAAATTACTTTTGCAAAAAGATGGTATTGGAAATCGTAATAAAATTTTTTACATTCACCCATTTGTAGATGCTGTTAAATATTATATTTCTATGAAATGAATAAAACACTAAAGTTAAACAATTTTATTTAACTTTAAACACTACCATTCTATTATATATAACAGCATTTTTATGTATTATCAGTACCGACAATTCTCTGGCTATAGTAAAATAAATAAAAATACTCATTTCAACAAACGCCTTTTGTCAAAATATTTCGTACTTCTGTTACTTGGAATCTTTCCTCGGAGAATATGATAAAATACCTTCGTTGGAAATCGTTTTAATATCTCTAATCGTTGGTACTATCGTACCGTGGTTTGCTGTGGTCACGGTAACGGACTAGTGGCGAGCGTGTCATGAGTTTGAGCCTAGTGCCGCTGAAGACCCGCCGTGCAGAGGAGCGATGCACGTTAAATCTGTTAGTTAGGAGAGGGGGTGCCAGTTCAATCGACGTCCTCGTCACTTGACCGTGGTTCAAAATGACGAGATCCGTCTCCGAAAGCTCTCGTGTGGCTGAAACAGTGCTATGCTTATGTATTCACTCACTCACTCGTCATGGTTTGCCTTTTCCGATGATACATCCTACCAGGGTTCTGTTTCTAAACGAGTTTTCTTTTTTAGTTACTTCCCTTTCAGAATGAATTCTCAGCAAGTGAATTAAAAAAGTTGTTCCACTCATCGACTAACATTACTCATTTCGAGTTGCAACGTAAGGCAGTTCTTAAGAAGAATAAATGGTTTTTCTCTTTCAATTCGTAACTTTGTGTGGTTATATTTGGGAGCAAACATTCTTCAAAAAACAAATTAAAGGGCCATTAAAAGAAAACAAAACCACAATCTCGCTATTCATCAAAAATAAAAAATAGCAATGGAAAATCTAAATTAAATGTAGTTTCACGGGAGCTCCTCCAGACATCGAGCTGTTCATCATATCTCAAAAGGCTTTTTAGTTCGTCAAGTCAGTTGGTTGAAGCGTATGTCCCCCAGTGTAGTAATGTGACATTAAAAATCCAATTATTTACATTAGTTTTCTTATGAGAAAATTAATGGGGGTCGAAACTTTTGTCAAACACCGCCTTTCTAAACTTTTAACTACTATTTCTGATTTTCGTCCGTTTTCGAAGCCCTGGAAAATTGGGATATTTTTTCCCTCTACGTACCCGCACTCACAGTGCATCAAAAAATAGTTCTCTAGTCTGTTAAATTCATGGGTAGGATCAAAAGTTAAAAATTCAATATTTTTACTTAAAACCGATGCTGTCTTCATTTAAATCTAGCCATGCGTCTGGATGTGAGTGATTGAATGTGGATTTTATTGGTACAAGGGCCGATTTCGGCTCAACTGCACCAAACAATGTTTTAAAAGAGCAAAATGATCTTAAGAACAAAAAAGTGTGATATTAATTTATTAAAACAAGTTTTAAAATATGAGCTAAAAAACTATATAAGACGTGAAAATAAATTATATCGACTGTAAAAATCCAATTTCAAATAGAATGCCAACAGATTTTAGTAGGAGGTTAAAACACAGTCAGATAAAGATAAAACAGGTAAATGAAAATAAAATTTGCACGATGATTATTAAAAAATGGACAGTCTATTAAAATGAATCGAACAGTGCACGAGACCTTGGTTTTTAGGAGTATCTTCACCCAATAAAAGATGCGTGTGTGTAAAACGAGTGTGACCCCTGTGAAGGCGAGTCAGTTCGACATCGGTTCTTTGCATTACAGATCATGCTCCAGTGTCAAGTTTCACGGAGTGCAGTCTTGATATAAGGCAAGAAATTTTGTTTCTATAAAAAGTTTAAATTAGTGTATTATAAGTAAAAGTAAAATTTTTTTAGTTACTTGATCCCACCTTTATTTTGATAAGATTCCTTCCTATTCCTTTAGGTACAACCAAATAATCACGAGTCATCCCTTGTCGAGTGCTTTCACGGAAATCTGGTGATCATACACAGGGAGAGGAGACACGGGGAAGATCTTTTTTTTAAAGCTTTAGAAACCCTAAGTTTATTTCACTTCTGAGTAGCGAGAGGGATCACACAGCTTTAGTAAAATATTTTTTTTATTAACAAATAGTTAATGCCGGTTTACTATGGGATCTACCAGGTGTACCGGTATGAAGGGAGCGTTTTTTGGGTGAAAATGAAACACTAATTTTGAATGGGAAAATAAAAACAAAATTATTCAAAGTATTGGTCATTGCTTTCTACACATTTTGACCATCTTTCTGGCAATTTGTGGATACCACGTCAAAAGAAATGTTCGTCTTTTGAAGCAAACCAAACCAATTTTCGACCTCTTCGTAGGAATCGAAGTGCTGTTCGGCCAATGCGTGTTCCCTCGATAAAAACAAATGGAAGTCGAAAGGGGCCATGTGTGATGAATAGGGTGGGAGGGGTAGCAGCTCCCAGCCAAGTGCTTTGATTGTATCCTCAACCAGTTTTGTTTTGTATGCAGGTGCATTGTCGTATAACAAAATTACTTTGCCGTGTCTTCTGCTCATTTTTCGATCAATGTATTGTCCAAAGGGATCATTTGTTGCCTGTAGTGATGAGTATTAACAGTTTAACCAAATTTCAGAAGCTCATGATACACCACACCTTTCTGATCCCACAAAACACAGAGCATTACCTTCTTGCTGAATCGATATGGTTTTGCAGTCGATGTTGATGGTTGTCTCGGATTAACCCATGATTTTTTCCGTTTAGGATTCTTAAAATAAATCCATTTTTCATCGTCAGTAACAATTTGATTCAAAACTGCTTTTCTTTCCTGTTTTTGAAGCAAAATTTCACAAGTGTTTTTTCAGTTTTCAATCTGTCTTTCATTCAATTCATGTGGCACCCATTTTCCACAATTTTGGATCTTTCCCATAGCTTTTAAACGGCCAGAAATTGTTTGTTGTGCAACATTTAACATTGCTACAATTTGCTTTTGACTCAAAGTATCATCTTCATCCAATATTGTTTGCAATTCAGCGTCTTCAAACTTTTTTGGTGGTCTTCCTCGTTTTTCACACACATTTCTCACATCAAAATCATTATCTCTGAACCATTGAAACCATTTTTTGAATGTCGCTTCTGATAGAGCATGACCACCGTATGCCTCGACAAGCATTCGATGCTACTCTTCAGCACTTTTCTTCAAATGAAAATGAAAAATTAATGCCTTCCAAAAATCATCACTTTTTGGTAAAAAATTTGAGATTTTTAATACGATGAATGATGTTGTTTGTTCAATGACTTGATGTATATTAAATATGTTTGACAGATGTCATACCAATCAAACAAAAAAAAAATTAAGGCTCGTTCACGACAAATGTACCCTATCGACACATTTGTATCTTAACTCTCAATTCATACCGGTACACCTGATATAAGATATAACTTTTGTACATCATATCTTGAATATCGTCGACTGTTGGGCTCGTTCTTAACGCTCTGCAATTGGATATCGTGACGTACGTACTCCACAGAAATACTGAAAAATTTCTAGTAGATCTCTCACAACTTTAAATGAGCTCCCTACCATCCTGGAACTCACCGGCATCAAACATTAGCTACCCCGCAGCCTTTCGCTGGAAAAAAATCCAAGTCCAAATCGCTCCACCGGTCTCCTGTCTCTTACCGCTGCCTATTAGGCTTTCGGCTTTTCATCTTCTCGCGGATTACTGGTTCGGCTTCCCCGCAGCCTTTCACTGATATCGCCAAACTCCCAATCTCTGGTCCTGCTGGCCCGCAGCAATTGCTCATATAGCCGTATTCGCTGGTCTCCTGTAGCTGGTCTTCCCTCTGCCTAGCAGTCTTTCGCAGGTTGCCTACCACTGATATCGCAAAAGTCCCCGGTCACCTTCCGAAACACCTCTTTCAACATCTTGAGCAGGCCTGTCTCACACCCCCTACCATTTCTGATTGGAACCCAGCACACTCTGCTTTATCCTCAACCACCATTGGTTCTTCCGGGACAGAAGTCTACCAGGACAGGGATCCTCGGTCGGCGTACAACGTAAATCTTATCAGGGGGCAGTAAATGGATTTGTCACTCTGACATTCAGAGCACCATCCTTGGCATTTCTTCCTTACATTAGCCGATACTCTTTTCCATGCATATGTAATACGTCCACTTCTCAGAGGGGACGAAAGAATGGACAGCCGTCAAAACAGATGTGTTCCTTCTATAGATCGCCGCGAAGAAAACGCCATGTGTGAATCTATTCACCTCTGGGCATTGGAAAATTAAAAATGGGGGGGGGGGAGTAATAACCAACAGTCCAAAAATTGACTCTACAGCTGTTTCGTGTCAAGGCGTGATACAAGAATCTATAGTTTACTTTGAAAGAAAAAAAAGCTATCGGGAGCGATTCTGTTCGCCTCTGGGCGTCAAAAATGAACAGAGGGGTTGCAAATTGCCGTGAATGAGATTACACTACAGCTTACATGGTGGTACATGGAAAATGAAAAAATTATATTTTTCTTTGAGCCATTGAATTTCAAAATATAATGAGGAAATTAAAAGTTTAGGTAAAAAAAATCCTGCCTTTTAGAAGGGAATTTTTTTGTAATGTTAGTAATATGTATACTTTTAAATTGTCATTTTCTTTAGGGTTAGACTTACCAATCCTTCTGTTAATGTTGATTACTTTAGGTGTACCGAATGCGAAGACCTTCAATACTGCTTTTTCTTAAGCTACATAAAATGTTTATTTTTCATAGAAAAAAATGATTTGATTCATGTAAATCAAAGTTTTTTCATTGACTTCGTCTTAAAAACAGTAAATTTAAATGTAAAGTCTGCTCTTAAAATTGTACATTGCTGATAGGTTTTAACACGTTTATTTTTTTAATAGAATACTTTATAAAAATGCTATAAAAAGTCTATACCTATAGAGCTAAAGTAAATCGGAAGCTAAATGTTGATTCAGACTTTTCTGCATGGTTTTTTTTAAAACTATATTCTGAATGATTTACAAAGCGGGGAAGGGGGAGCTACAATCAACTACTTTTAATGAAACTCTCTGTTTTAATAAAAGAGAAAGTCATTGCAATTAATTTTATAGATTTTGTATTCTGATAATTATTTGTACAAATGTGTAGAAATCTGGTCATGAAAATGTTAATATATCCCTCGTTTCAATAATTATTTTTTCGAGTAACAAAAATTAAAATCTTACATCAGGCAACAACACACAAACTTTACAAAGCAAAACCTTCAACAGAACGAGTTAGCAATGTCAGTCTAACATACTGTTGCAACAATGGCTCAAAAAGTTATTAGTTTTTCAACTGTTGTGGAACTTAAGCAGATGTGGTTGACTGTTTTCGAGAAAAATATTAATCGGAAATGAACTAAGCTGTGAGTGCTTTATTTGTACTCTCAATCGCTTATTGCGTTCCTACGACTTATTGCAAAGAAATTGAAGACACGAAACATGGAGTCCGTTTCTCTGACAAATCAAGCTGATTCGAGCAAACCCATGGAACTTAGAACATGATGTCTGCTTTCTGGCCCAATCACTGCAAACCACGTTTTCATTCTCTGACGACGAAAAAGTTTCTCCTAAAGAACCCAAAAAGTTCCATTTTTTGTCGTCTTTTCAGACGTTTGACGATTTGTCAGATTCTCCACTCAACGTACTCCTAGATGTTAAGAAAAATAATCGCATTGAATTGGAAACCCCACCGGAGAAGAAATCGAAGGCATTGCGTTCAAACGAAACCGGTGATGATTTGGCACCATTTCGATTCTCTCTAGAAGTAACGGGCCTTACAGAAGAGGACCATGAAAACGACAGAGCTTACAGAAGGGAGCTAACTATATTCGAAACCTTCCTTGGATATGATACCCGAAGAGGAAGAGCTCGAGGAACTAATTAGACAAAAGCGTTCGCTGTATCGGAAATTCCGAAACATGTTTAAAAAAATGCATTTGTTGTGCCATTTGTCGTTCACTGTTACGTAAACAATTATGTTAGGAAAATAAAACTCGTACTGGAAGTATACAAAAAAAATATGAAAAATTATTTAAATGAAAAATGGGAAGAAGAAAAATATTCTTTACCTCATAAATGGAGCTGTGTCTCATCTCTAAAATATTTAGAAGGTCTGTTTGCTCTTGTATATCGCTCTTACGGGCTAATTAAATTGGAAATATACAGAACGTATGGTTAGAAGCGGAGTATTGAGATCGACGATAATGCCTGTACAGGAACGACGTAAGGTTTCCAAATCTCATCTTGCGAAACATCCTTCTTGGCACTTATCAACTAATCTACCAACGCTTTTGGGCGCTTCAATCTGTCGGCCTTTTATTTATTCTCAATGCACGTGTAAGGCATTGGGACGTTTTAGGACGCAAGAGTCAAATTTGGCGCCAAATATTGCATGCGCGTGTGTGTTTGAGTGATCGCTTATAATTCTCCAGTATTTTTTAGTAATATCTGACGGGTGACAACTTTGCTGATGAATGATACCAACAATAGTTTTTGATAGGAATTACTTTTATTTCCAATGCGCGTTTCCACACCACACGTTCGGGGTTCAAAACTCGGGATGGGCTTGGTCGACTCATCCCTTTAGTGGGTCGTTAAATGAGTGACAATGAGTAGGTCGAAAAATAAACAATGGGGGTTCCACGCCAGACTGACTGACCACCTGACCAGAACATCTGCTCATGCCCCTCATTGTCCAAGGCCACGTATACTGAGATGGGCACAGTAGGCCTTGGTTCTCATGGTATGTTGCGCCACTGAGTTTAGTTAACCTTATTCCTAATGTCTTTTAATTTTCTTTTTGTGTGTTGTTTTCAGAGTTTTGTTTTTTATTGCTTTTCTTTATTCTCAAAAATGTGTGTTTTTTTGTTGTTGAATGATTGCTCTTGGTTTGGTAAAAACTGATGGGTGAAAATTTTGGTGAACTTTAAGGCCCAAGGAACAATAACAATAATAGTTCTTGATATGAATTACTTTTATTCTCAACGTGTTTTAATGTTATTTTTGTGTGTTGTTTTCTGTTTTGTAGTGCTTTTCTTTATTCTCAATGTATGTATGTGTGAGCGGTTTTTTGTTGAATGATTATTTACAACTTTCTAGTGTTCTTTAGAAATATTTTGATGGTTCCTGCTCTGTTCCTCTTTGTTATGCATTATGTAACTGGAGTTCCTCCTCTTTAAATTAATAATACGAATGCTTGGCCCGGCCCCTCACTCCTGAATGGGGTAGCCCAAGACCGAAATGGAAGTCAACGCTAAATACTGTTTGCTGCTGGGCGCTGTCGATGTCGTGGAATTAAATACAGGCCACTGTGGTTTTAAAAGCAGCATTTGAGTTAGTTTGGGAAAAATCTCTTTCATTCCTTTTCATACAGCTAATGCACCCCCCCCCCCACATTTTTTATAACTTTTACGTTTCTGTAAAGCTTTTTCTCTGTGTGGAAAAGAAAAATCCATTTGAAGTTTAAAAACTTAGAAATTTTGCTTGGCTTAGTGAAATATTCTTTCCCGAATTTGATTGATTTTTTAAAGAAAGATTGCTATCATCAGACAGTGCCAAAAAAAATTTTATCTCATTTTTATTTGATTAGCAGTTTAATTAAAATTCTAATGGGATAACAAAGTGTCTGATATATCTATACAAATAAATAAAATGGAAGTGTCTGTTTGTAATTTCAAATTAGTAGCTTTTTACTAAATGCATTTAAAGGTATATACGGTACGTATATCAAAAAACCAATTTTTAAAATTTTTGTCTGTCTGTTTGTTCCGGCTAATCTCGGAAACGGCTGTACGATTTTAAAAATTATTTCACCATTGGAAAGATAAATTTTTAGCGAGTAACATAAGGTATAGTTTATCTCCATATTCCTACGGAAACGGGAACTATGCGGGTAAAACCGTGGGACGTTGCTTACTCCCCGCCAAGTTGGCGCAAAATTATGCATTTGTGGTCAATAATGGAAATTTTAATAAAAAATTTCTCACATTTGTAACAATTAACTGAAACAGAGTGTAATTTAGCATCTTTACAAAAAGCAATTTTTAAATGATTTTTTATTAAACGTCTAACGTTTATTACGTTACGTTTGTTAAATGTCAAACTCAAACTTTGTGAAATATCGCTAAGTTGGCTAAGAAGTTCTCTATTCCGACAATCCCAGATATTTTAATGTAAATTTTCTCCCACTTTAGTTTCAGCGAATTGTGTGCGTGATATTGAAAATTCTATGATAATATTAATTGACACTTTCATAAAAAGTTTTGATTTATCGAATTATTATTACTTTGAATTCTTTTAACCTAATTATACAATATTCATATTATACTGAATATTATACTTCATATTATACTACAGTTTTCACTTATACTGAACCTAGATATTTTACATGGAGGTATTACTTTGAAGATATACTAGATATTACTATGGAGGAAGCCATACAATGTCACTCGCCGAATAAAATAAGGGAGCCTTACGCAATACTTATTTCATCTTTGGTCTTTCTAATCCTCAAACCTTTTGGAATAAGTACAAAGACTACATGGTAGAAGATATTTTGCGACGATTGCAGCAAGTACAAGCAAATATGCCTTTCAACGAAACGCAATAAAGGTTTTCAGAATGGTTGGAAAGAAGCTACATAATTTTGGAATGATTAGTCCTAGACGTGTCGACGGAAATAGCAATGATAATGAAATTGCTTGAGAATTAAACTACGATTTTATATAGCATTGTAACATCAAGTAACAGAATTTATTGCTCAATTTACTCCAGAACAAAGTCATGCTTCCCAACAAGTGTTACACAAAATAAAATCCGGCAGTGGTGCCCTCTTTTTTCTCGACGCCCCTGGAGAAACCGGAAAAACGTTTTTGCTAAAATTTTTATTAACGACCATCAGAAAAATCCAGAAGATAGCAGTTGTTATGGCTTCTTCTGGTATAGCCGCGACTTTACTGACCAACGGTCGTACTGCACATTCCGTTTTAAAATTATCGCTTAATCTTGCATTTGTAGATTCACTCATCTGAAATTTCAGAAAAAAGAGCTCTCAAGGCAGGATGCTTCCAGAATGTAAGCTTTTAGTGTGTGATGAAAGTACGATGTCTCACAAGAAAGCTATAGAAGCGTTAACTCGGACTTTTCAGGATTTACGAGATAGTACACATATAGGAGGAATGGTAGCTTTAATATATATTGGCTGGTGAATTTTGAAAAATTCTCCCTGTTATCCAGAGGGAGTACACCGGCAGATGAAATCAGTCTCTATTAAATCATCAAGCTTATGGGCAAAACAAAAGTTGAAAAATTCAGTCGGAAAACGAATATGAGAGTGCATCTTCATAATGACGTAGATTAGGAACATTATGCATTGAAAATCGGTTATGGATGTTTGGACGCAAATGCTGGAGGTTATATTTTACTTCCAGAGAAGAAAATGATGTAAATCTTATTGCTCAAATTTACCCGGGCTTGCAACAAAATTTAAATTGGGGTCAATGGTTGCGCGCAAGATCAATATTGGCGCCTAACAATGACATTGTCCATAAAATCAACATTGAAAATTTAAATGACGTGTGGGGGAGGAGGGAAATGAAGAAATATTTATCAATGAATACAATCATGGATAAAGAACAAAGTACTTCATATCCCACGATGCTCTTAAATTCACTTGAACTTTCGGGTGTACCCTCACGTAAACTTCAATTAAAACTGAATGTACCAGTTATACTTATGCAAAATCTCGATGCTCCTCGACTATGTAAGGGAACGAGGCTTTGGACCACAAAACTGATGCAGAATATACTTGGTACCAATATTTTAGCATATGTCATGAAAAGGGATAGTGTTATCATACCTCGAATTCCAAGTATCCCTACTGACCTACCGTTTCAATTCAAAAAAGTTGAATTTCCAGTTTTACTGTTGCTATTGACAAAGCTAACATTTCAGGTAGCAGGAAAAGCAATGTTTTTCCCATGGTCAACTATATTTAGCCTGATCAGTGTGTCCAATGCCCAAATCTTGACATATTTGCAACTGACGGAAGGACATATAATATATATGGTATACAGTAGCATCTTAGAATAATATTCTGTTTTGAGCTCTTTTAAAGAGGAATTATATATTAAACGTAGATACTTTCGATTTTTAAAAATATTAATAGTTTAAGTTATTGAATTTTTGTTGTTAATTATTATTATAAATAACGTTTTCAGTTTTTTTAAACTAAGTTCAATTTTAGAATTTTTTTAATTTTATTGGCTCCAGTCAAGCAATAAAAAAATTACCATATTATACTATTTACTTTCTAATGATAATGATTACGACTTTGACAGTTATTTAAAGACATCAACGCGAGCGGAGCCACGGGTAAAAGCTAGTTATATGAATAAATATTTACAAGTCTAACACCATCTGTCAGATTTGAACACTACCAATTCAGTATAAAATGAATAAATTTTTAAGACTGTTTGGTCTTCAAAAATGGAACAGTTTAAAAAAAAAAATTTTTAAACACAAAAGTTTATATTTGAAATTTTTTCCCAAATTGAATTATACTTTAGCAATTTAGCCTTTCCAGACATGGCAAGTCCCTAAATGTGAGAGCCATTTCATTGTGGCACCCTCTAGTGGTGGCCCTCGCTACCAAATTTGGACCCTTGAATTAATTTTTAATTCAAGCTCTCGTCGGATGCCAAATGTTGGCATAATTTAATTTCTTTTTACCGGAGCCAAATTGATATTCAAAGGATCTTTCGCATGTTACATAAGGATATAACAGGCGTGCCAGCGATTTTCGCATCCAGAATTTCTATCGCCTGAGGCCGGAGTCGAACCCGCAACCTTAGACTTACAATGCGAGCCCGCTACCTCTACGCCGCCGGAGCCGATTGTACTTAAGATGTATGAAATATAATTTAAAGGAGTCAACTCCGGTGGCCGCCACAAGATGGTGCCACCGCTCACACATTGCAGTGTCTGGAAAGCCTAAGTTACTAAAATACAGCCCACCAGAGGGAAAAAAAACCAATTTAGATGAATAATTTTTGTAACTTTATGAAAACATCGATAGGTCTGAAACCCTTCTGGAATATTTGAAATCTAAATAAAGGAAATACAGCCCAAATCTATAGTTTAAATCAGATAGGTTCCGCTTAAAAACCAGAACAAGAGTCTAGTTCGGACTTAAGGCCTTATTTCAAAAAACTGAATAAAAAGAACAGAAAATGCCAACACCCAGTAGTAAATATAAATGATCTGTAGAAATATTACGTGATTAGTGTATATTAAACAAGAAATGAATTAATATCAATAATTTCGTATAAAACAAAGAATACAATTCCTTTACAATCCAACAATCCAATACGTCGACAAGCGCTTTCAAAGATTTAGAAAATATAGTAAATAACTTTTCATTAATTTTGAAAAAATTGCAAAAACGCCAAATTAACTTTTAATTACTTAAAAACAAATAAAAAATTTATAAGGAGTAATTCTTTGAGTCTGTAAAACTGTAAAGACTTTTGCATTTTATCCATGATTAATAGGTTAAATGATTTGTTCTAAAGATTTGGATTATTATTGACAGAGTTATCTGATGCAATTATGATATATGATTGTACCTAAAAATTATTACGGAACATAGGAAAAGAGAGAGAAAAAGAGTAATCAATTATTAACAGTAAAAATGTTCAGGGCACAATGAAGTCAATTCATCTTCAAATACTTGGACAAACGTGAAACTGCACTATGCCCTTTCATTTTGGTTGCCACTGTTAAAAAGAAATAAAAAAAAATCCCGTTAATAAACATTCGTGGAATGCTGCCGGTTTCTAATGATTATGGGCACGGGTCCAAGCGGTCAGTTTTTCTCTTGTATTTTCGACTGGACAGTGGAGGAGGTGAATGAACTGTCCGCAAAGGAATGCATGATTTGAGAAATAGTTGGTGTGAAGCTGAAAAATTATTTTGCAGTCAACTGGTTCAGAATGAAGATTAGAAATGTCTAAAGAAGCAGTTTGTAAAAATTGGTTGATTTGATTTGATTGTTTGATTTTACTGGTACAAGGGCCAAATTAGGCTAAGCTGCGCCAAACAATGATTCAAAAAGTACTAAAATTTTGAAAAGTTGTAAAAATTGGATGACAACGCAATAATGTTTTTTAGGAGATAAAAAAAAATACTAAAATTTTGAAACTGGTCCTAAATTATACGTAACTTGATAAAGTCAGATAATTCTCGAAAAGCCTCAATAAAGATTAAAATTTTAAAAAAATTAAAAATAATGTAAAAGTTTTCATGATTTTCGTAAAGTGAATAGAGTAATTCCCTTTTAAAAAGATCAGGTAAATAATGACATGAATAAATTATATATCAGAACTAAAATTGATTAAAATCATATTAAAAATTCATTTATAATTGTATATCATATGTTTTATAAAAGTAAAAGAAAGAACGAAAGATTGCTTCCGACTGTTTTTTTATCAAGGGTTGAAGTTAACGTATATGAATGTTTTTCACGTTTCCATTCCTCATTTTGCCAATACTCTTCCAATAAGAAATCTTTCTTCGTTTCCCCTAAGTAATATTTATTCTTCGAGGATAGCACCTCTTCTTCTGTGTCTTATACCATCATGTCCTCATCCGACATGTCTTGAACAGGTGTACTCTTTCTGAGTTTATGGGGGTGCCATTTTGAAATTTATTTTCGGTTTGACAGTAGCTGGTGCAAATTTACATATGGTTTTAAGATTATGCTTTTTTTACGACTTTTTAAATTTTGTTTCGAAGCCTGAGATACAGGAGATGTGATTGTGGAAGGTACGTTATTTTAGATGTGTAGGTGGTAGGTTCAAGAACAGAGGAATGTGTTTCAGTTGACAGGGCTGTAAACACATTGGGCATGCGGAGAGGATGAATGCTTGATCAGATGAGGATGAGAGATGTGCATAGACTGTTGGATGCGGAGGAAGCAGAATTATGTAAAGGAATAGATGGCTGAGATTCTCTGATGGTGTTGTAGCTTCAGCAAAAGATGTGGATGGTAAGAGGTGTGCCTGAGTTGAAGTAGACAACCTGGTAACTGTAGGAATACTGGAAAACATAGTTGACTTCTCTTAAGGGAAACTTGTAGTAATTTAAACGGCGGACATATTATTTTTGTAATGGTTTCATCTGTTTGGTTTGTTGTGGTTGCAGTTGATGATTTGGGAGCCTGGACGTACGTTTCAGATATTTGTGGCACTATTTATTTACGGGCTTCAGATAAAGAAATATTTTTATTAGCGCGTTTTTCACGTGGTGGAACAAAAGCGCTATTATAGGACGCAAATTTCGTCTTCGTTCCATATTTTGTAGTACCTTTTTTTCAGCCAATAAGCAACCAATTGACCTCGGGTTTTCGGCATTTGCTTGCATTTGTGCCCTAGATGAGCCGAATCATATTTAAATTTTCCCATAGTTTTCCCGAATTTTCCTATTGTAAAATACAACATGTGAAAAACGCGCTAAAATTATTTGACCCTGCCAGTGATTCATATCTTGTTTGTTTTTATTTCTTTGATCTGTTTTTCTACTTTCCACTTGGGGCGTAATTTTGAGTTTAATGGATGGAACTGGGAACAATTAACACATTTCAGCCCTAGACTACAATCAGGGGAAGAATAGCCAGTGGAGGCACTTCTAGAGCACGTTAATTGTCCGCGCAGGGAGTTTGCGAATGTCCGAACTTCTATCACTTGAAACATCACAGATGATGAATGTTAAAATTAAATGTTTCGTAGAAATAACTGTAGCATCTTTTTTATAGTGATTATTCTGACCTGATTTATACCATGATCAGAGAATCTCTCGAGGATTTCTGCTTCAGAGGTGTACAATAGATCAGGTTTAGCAATGACCCCGCGGGATGTATTAAGAGATTTATGTGGACTTATAACCACAGGAGAATCAACAAATGTTTTGGCAAGTAAGAAACACTTTGTTTGTATAACAGAACTGGTTTCAACACGTATGTTTCACCAGATAGCAATCTCTTAAAGGATTTTGGTACTCCACCTATTCCTTTGAAAGCTTTATAAATGGAAAATGGTGATTTCGTAGACATAACATTGTTAGGCAAAGATATCAATAAAAATCTTGAATTTATGGCAATTTGATCAACATTCCTGTTGAGAAAACAAGGCCTTTACCCGGCCACAGCTTATTTGGATCCAAAAGAAGAGAGATGATATTCATTCTGGCGTGTCTCCGCCCATCACGAAGTCCAACAAGGGGAACAGTGTGACCGTGAACAGGCAACAACCAGGCTCGATGCTTACCTAGAGCACACCCAGACTATAGTACTGCAGCATCAGGGCGAGGATCCGATGGGAGAACCCGTTACCCCTTATCTACAGCTCTAGCCCTACAGCAATGTCTCCACAGAAACCTATCACCACCCGATTGACAGGAACGGGCTCATTCCTGCCACTCGTCTACAGAAAAACGCGGGCCAAAGGGAACGCAAAGGTATCCGCAGAACACCATTTTTTGTGCACAGAGCAAACATGCGAGTTGGGAAACCAAAGGTATTAGAAAAAAAAATATATGTTAGAGAAAAAAATAAAAAAAAACATTATAATATGTAAATTATTTGTATCTGTAGTCTAGGCATGAAAAGAGGGGGGGGGGATGGAAGGAGAGAATTGGGAATAGATCACTAGGGCACCTCGGGATCGTGACACCCATACTCATTCAAAGGAGATGAGCCCCTTGAGAAGGAGGAATGCTAGAAGCTTAGGGAATAAAAAACAATGGACTAAATTTGTTAATCTTTCTTACTCTGAGGTTTATCAGAGTCAGAGCAAATATTTTCAAATATGCATCTCCACTAAGAAAGCTGTTTTATTTTATTCCTAGTTTATTAAAAAGAATTTATTGGTGATTAATGTTGTGATTTAATAACTTATTGATGCATGTGGGGTGGTTTGGTGTTTGTTGTTCACTTAACAATAGCCGGAATAATTTTTGTCTCGATCTAAAAATTGGATCTGAAAGGGTAAGTACACCTCCTACATGCAAGAAAAATAACACCATGAATCATTTAGTACTTCAAATCGGTCCCTTTTGAACCAAGTACAGCGTTTGTTGACAGTTCAGCGTAACAAGGTGTTTCCTTGAAATAACGTTCTTCAAGGTAATGCAGCCTCAACAAGATAGGCAATGGACTTGAGCTATCCCAACGAAGAAATAATGACCCTTTCATCCGTGATAAGACGTCTCAGAAGAGAGTCGATCTATCAACGTGAGTGACTCTTCATCTCATATACAGATTGGATGATACAGGCATTGTGTGTGTCTTTATTGAAATTACGGAACAATAAAACTGGGTGGCAACTGTTGAGTACTTTTCTAAAAAAAGGAATAGTCTAAAGGCTTTGGCAACAGTTAACTTCCGGTAGTAGAGAAAGTGAGTTAATGTCACGCTATAAAGTTGCACGAGGGCTGTTGGCGGTGGGCATCGTTATTTCGAACCATGGTCAAGCGATGAGGAGCTGGTTCCCGCCTCTCTCGCAAAACACCAAGGGGAAGACGTTTGAGCTATATCAGATTTAAGGTGCATAGACGGTGGGAGCGAATTCATGACATGGCAGCCACGAGTCCATTACCTTGGCCACTGGGCGACCGTGGCCAACTCGTCAGTTAAAAATGATCCTTATAAAATGATTTTTGAACCAGATATGTAAGATAAAATATTATTTATTAAAAATAATTTCAAGTTTTGGTGAAAGCAAGAATCACTCGTAATTCCAATCAAACGATTGATTTTAATTATACAGCAAATTAAAAAAAAAACTAAAGAAACATTTTTGTACTGTTCTTTCGTGCAATGTCTTTTGATAAAAACTAAGTAATACTTATTTTTTCCAGGTTCTTGAAAAATGAAGGTTTTCTTAAAGTGGCGCCAGTTTTGATCTCGTGATTCGGCATGCGCCCTTTCGCGCAGGCGCTGTTGGGGACTTCGCACACAAATCTTGCGGATTTCTATCTTTGTTTTCGATGAACCCTAGGATTAATTGGTACAGGTAAGTCATTGTTTCTCACTTTCTTTTTTTATCTTGTCATCTCATTTAGCCAAAATATGAAAGGAAAAGAGAATTATCCAATATTCCAACACGACTACTGCAGAAGATACTACACAATTTTGATGCTTAATGTAGCAACAGGTATTAAACAAATTGAAATCTGTCTATTTTTGTTTCGCAAACGCTCATGTGTTGAGGAGAGTTTCCCCAAGTCGGTTTAAACTGAAAACGGTTTTTGTTAACATTTACCTAACTATAAAACCCAGGGTTTGCGGGGGAGTCAATAGTATTTTTTTTTATAATTGTTTTATTTTTTTTATTGTTGAGCATGAAGTATTTGCATTATAATTTATTTAAATCCAAACACAAAAAGAAACAGTACAACATCGTATGAACGTCCGAGCAATATTTAAATAACAAATAAATGTTGTAGGAATTTGAGTGTGAATAAATTTAAAAAGACAAAAAACAACCAATATTATTTTTCACCATGGTGCAGAATTTGTGTAATAGCAGTTGAGAAAATACTTTTCTAAAATAAATATCTTGCTCGTATAACACAATATGTATTGAATTTTAAGTATTTCGAAGATACATTTACAGTCATATTTGAGAGGAACACTAGTTCCAAAGAACTGTGAATTGTTTTATCTTAGGATAAATATGAACAACAAAAAAATCAGCAGTATGTAAAATACTCTTTGAAAACAAACGCAAAATATGAGAGAAAGAAAGAAAACAAGATATCAATCATTGGTATGGCCAAGTAATTTTAGCGCGTTTTTCGCATGTTGTATTTTACAATAATGCAACTAATGAACTTTTTACTAATTGTGAAGATTTCCTCCAAAATGCAGGTAGATTTTTTAAAAAAAAATTTTTGCAAACAATAAATTTACTAGGTAAAATTTGAGAAAATTTTGTTATAAACTAGCAAAATTCAGGAATTTGTAGGAAAATTCGGGGAAAATATGGGAAAATTTAAATATGGTTTGGCTCATCTAGGGCACAAATGCGACAAAATGCCGAAAACCCGAGGTCAATTGGTTGCTTATTGACTGAGAAAAAGGTACGACAAAATATGGAACGAAGACGAAATTTGCGTTCTAATAGCGCTTTTGTTCCACTACGTGAAAAACGCTCTAAAAACTGTAAAATTTATTTTGGACTGCTGAATCCAGATGGAACTAACTCATTAATATCTATGATAGATCAGTGCAACTTAAAAGTTTACATATAAAGCGCATTGGATGAAATGGGGGGCGTGAAATGTATCCAACGAAAATGACTAATATTTTACTAACTTAAACTATTTTACTAAAGCCGATGAAATTGGCAGTAAAAGTACCTCAACTACAGCAATGTTTACAGTACTACCCTGTAAACATTGCGGAAGAAAGAGCTGACATTACATTTACTCAAATGATACCCCTTTGGAGAAAAAAAGTGCGTAACTTTTTGGAAACCAGAAGTTTAGAAAAACAAAATTCAAGTACTAATCCTTCAAAGTGGCACTTTACCACAAATGAATTGGATGGGACTTCCATATTCACTTAAGGTGACGATAACGACGTTAGTTGAAAGATGATTTTGCGATCCATCACTTGGAGAATTTATCTGATGGAGAGGAAGAAAACAGGCGAAAGAGAGAGAAGGCCACCAATAGCAACCGGAGCTGCGTTTTTAGTACAACATGTGTAGCATTCAGTTTTTACAGTTTTGGAAGGTTTAAAGAAATGTGCCACAGGGGCATTTCAAACAAAAGCTGGAAATGTTTCAAGTTAATAAAATAACGGTCAAATAATGCGGTAAATGCACTGAAATCGATTCTACCCATGTTAACAGACGGTGAGAGAGAGTTTTTTTTCGATCGATGGCAATTTCTGTATATTTGTCCATGATGTGGGACTTGTTGGACGCAACAAATTTCTTTAAATATATTTATGTTCTATTTTATGTTATTTTTCAATTCTTTAACGAAATAAAATTCTAATAATAAAGTTATATATTTTTATGTTTATTTTATATAATTCTTAAGAGAAATAAAAATAATTCGAATTTCTAAATTTTGTGTTGTATATTTTTATTTAATTTTTCTGATTTACAGAGGTTAGATATAAGTGGGATGATTCCCATAAACTGCTTTACGGTTTCAAAGAAATAAGTGAAAATACTGCGAGCATTAGGATTAAGGGCTTAAGCGACTAGAATGTTTTAAATATAAACCGACAACAAACGAGTCATGATGAAGGGTGGAAGATGCAGCTTCATGAGGTCCAAGATCGTGAGGCACCAAAACCAAAGGTTGAAGTCTGACTTTGCCTCATGCATTTAGCTGGGCATATTGGAATGGCCTTGAGGCCTTGGGTGACCCTACCAGGAGAATACACTCTCGACGTACTTCACCCATTCCGCCCAGGAACACTCTCTCGCCAGGATGAGGCAGCAATGCAGGACTTCGGAGGAGCAAAAAAAAAAAAAAAAAAAAAAAGGAAAGGGATGATATTAGGATCTGTAAGAGAAAAATCCTGACTTCTGTTCTGTATTTCGGGCAGAACTCTTAGCTATTGAGGAGGCTTTGAAGTTTTGCTTTACGGATTGAATGCCAATATTAAGCTATTTTTTCAGTGGATACCATCATGCATGAATGTCTACGGGAATGAGGTTGCAGATGCCCATGAGGGCAGACATAAACATTCTACACATGGTGGCTGCCTTACTTTTTCAAAAATTGTTACCTGGGTCAAACAAGATATCAGTTCCTCTTGAAGGCAGGCCTCCGTACATGAATGGTATGAAGGAAATCGCCCTGGTGATGCTTTACTTGGGGTAAGTAGTAGGCAAGATGAAACTACTCTTGCTAGGCTTCGCAGTGGAAATACTCGAGCTCAACGGCATGTGGATGGTCCTAAAGTTTAGCCTCCTTGTCCGAAATGCAATGTGAGCCAAGCCGCTCCTGCCCACTTCTTGGCTTGTATTGTTTGCCATAAGAGCCAGCTGCTCTCAAGTCTAGCTACAGTTCTTCATTGTTTAAAAACGCACGGGTTCATGGACTTGATCTAGATATTTCTTTCAGTCAAGTGGGATAAGAAACAACAACAAATATAAGGCGGGTTAAAGGATTTCTTATACTGTTAAAAAATCCTTCAGTTTTCCCCTTTTTGTTGTCAAAGATACTCACACGTATCGAGTTGCGTCGATTTATTTCGCCTCGTGTCGCCCCCTTTTGCTTACCCCATGTACAGTACTCTTGGGATTGTGTTTGTCAAAATCACATTCTCTCTGCAGGGTTTCTTTTTCTTTCTCTCTTGCCGACACCTATTTTCAGTTCATTCGAAAACGGGACGAGTGGATACTGTTTGTGTTCTAAAACGTCCACAACAGGTGATATTTGTCGATTTGGTTTGTCCTCTAATGTGTTTATAAATTCGGCACAGTTTCCGATGCTTACAGATTAAAATACATAGACATCGTGACTGCAACTATTTAATTATAACTGTGCTGTTTATGATGCATTTAAAAGAGCAACATCTACTAATAGTAATGGCTGATATATATATATATATTTAGACCTCAACTTTCTAAAAGTCAAAATGGAATAGAACCACTGTATAGAGGTTCTATAAGTACTGAAAGAACAACTGAATACAGGTTCTATTAAGTACTGCAAATAAGAACCAACGTATAAAGATTTTATAAGAATTTTTGATATACTTCATATTTTGATAAACAGATTATTACAAACATTATTTCGTTATAAATGAACATCCTATACGTACTTATAGAGTCTGAAAGTTGTTTTACACCTGAGTTACAGCGATCAGGGATAGTAAAAAAACGAGCTAAAGAGAAGGCCATTTAAGAGCTGAAATAGATTAGATCAAAATTCAAATGTTACCGAATTCTAAACAAAAATGGAGTGAAAACTTATTATTTAGTAAACCTAAAAGTAACTTGATAAATATTTCGCTCTTTTTCTTATTTTTTATAAAACGCAAACATGGGGGAAATAAATTTCTGTTTCTGCGATGAAAAAAAATTTTATACTCTACAGAATTTTAAAAAACTGTATCTCATATATAAATTTAGAATGCAGTGGCGCATGTGTGTGAAAAGATTAATCATATCCTTATATTGTCCTTCAAAAGAGAAAAAAATTCTTTAAGTGAAGGACATCAATAAAATTAATTAACGCGCTAGATCTCCGTGACTTCCTGCAAAGTTATCACGAAAGAAAAAAAACTGTTTCCTTTTTTCGTTTCAAACAAAAACTGTTTAGTTAATAATTTAGAATGTAATTCGAGAAAATGTATACTCCAATTAAATGTAGCTATAAAATAATTTTATATAAGAGCTGAAATGGAATTTTTATAAAATTTCGAGATATAGATTGTTTTGTAAGAAATGCCTTATGCATTTTTTTAGAAATTTAGTAGTGATTTGGATGAAAAAAATATCTTATATACAAGGGGAAAATTCCCCTTCCAAAATGCAGTAAAAAAATAAGCACTGGTCTGAGGGACCTCAAATTTGAATTAAAAGCTGCAAGTAGCATTTTGAATCGAAATTTAGATGCCTTTTGCATGGTTGCACATTAAACCAACAAAGTGCATGATTGTGTGTTTTGGTGTTTTGACTGAAAAATATGACTTCCAAGTCATTCAACAGTTGTTGCACTGTTAGTGAAGAGCATGGTCTCATCGGATAAGAAAAATTGGTTCTCAATTGGCAAATAACCACATAAAAACAACAATAAAACTGCCAATGATTTTTTTCTCCCCATTTTCCTCTTCAATTATATTCGGCTCCAATTTTAAGTCCTTATGAGCAGTGGTTCTAATCTTACAGTGTTTTGAAAGTGAAACTAATTATAATTACCGAGTAAATATATTACGCTAGATTTATATAGTACGTAATTCTTACTTTAGTCTTCCAATTAAACTGTTGTTGCTATTTTTGAATATTATTCGAGAGACACAAAAGCTTAAAACTTTTACAACATGATTAAGAAAAGGTTGTGACGTCCTTAAATACACTGGTGTGCAAAAATTAAGGACGGGACGGTTTTTTCAATATAACTTTGTACAAAAGCATTCCAAATCAACACATTTAATACCGTAAGATCCCCAATACCTAAGGACATGAGTAATGTAAGCAACACTTACTAAAAGAGAAATCAGAGGGATAAAAAGAAGCTTTATTGAAAAAGTAGCATGGAGCGCAATGCGACTGAAGGCCGAAACATCCCTGTGATGGGTGTCCAGCAAGAAATATCCGGTCTTTAGTAGGGGATATGATCTCCCCTGACTGCTAGGCAGGTTTCGCAGCGTCTGCCCATGCTGAGAATGAGGGTGTCAATGAGTTGTTGAGGCATTGCTGATCATTCGTCTTGCAGCGCCAATCGAAGCTCCGGAATCGTTACTAGTGGTAAGGTACGAGCTGCCAAGCGTCTGCCTAGAAAATCCCCTACATGCTCGATGGGATTGAGATCCGGAGATCGTGCCGGCCAATCCATACGTTCAATATCCTCACTCTCTAAGAGCTGTTCGGCAGCTACTGTGCGATGACATCGTGCATTGTCGTCCATGAAAAGGAACTGCAGACCCATAGCGCCTCTAAAAAGACGCACATATGGAAGAAGAATCTCGTTACAATAACGAGTCCCGTTGACTGAACCTGCGTCGAAGATGTGAAGGTCTGTACGACTACCAAGCATGATGCCTCCCCAAACGAGAACACCGCCACCTCCATACCTGTCCCTTTCAATGATACTCGAGGGATGATTGCGGCTTCCCCGCTCTCTCCAGATGAGTATGCGATGAGAATCGCTACTCAGACTGAATCTGCTCTCATCTGTAAAGAGTACTCGTCCCCATTCATTGTCTCTCCAATTCCGGTGTTCCCGGCACCACAGAGAACGCCTTCTGCGATGAGCAGGCGTTAGAGGTACACACAGTACAGGGCGTCGTGCAAACAGACCACCACCGTGCAGTCTTCTGGCCACGGTAAAACGCGATATCGGTCGTCCAGTCGCCTGTGTCGTGTGTCTAGCGATTTCTCCCGCTGTCTGCCGCCTGTTTCTTCTGGCCTGTAAGGCAATATACCGGTCATCTGCGGGTGTGGTTCCTCGTGGACGACCGCTACTGAACCCCCAGATAACTGTTCCTGTAGTTTGAAATTGTCTCCAAAGTCGTGAAACGATGCTGTGAGCAATTCCGAACTCTGCAGCCACACTTGTCACACTGCGACCTTCCTCCAACTTCCCAATGATTCGACCTCGGGTAAAAGCATCCAGATGTCGTCTAACAGATTGATTATTCGCCATTTCTCGCTGAGGCAGCAACTCGGTGTGATTTTAACTGCTATACGGTGTGCAATCTCTTTGCCAGAAATACTAATCTTACACCGACAACATGCTTTACTACTCAGACACTCCCCCATTACGTCTACCTGCATATCTGCGCATGTGCTACCGTACATCACCTCACTTAATCTCCTGATTGGTCTTTCTGTCCGCTCTGCCTCTTCGTTCAGCTGATATGCTAATTTTTCGACTTCGTCCTTAATTTTTGCACACCAGTGTATATGAGCTGTGCTACACCCGTCAAAAATATTGAAATGGATTTTGTATGACAAATGGAGAGGAACGAATAGTGGTGTAATAGCAAACAAGGAGAAACGGCAGTGAAAGACTTGTATTCCCAATTTTGGGAGTCACTGTACGTAATTCTTACTTTAGTCTTCCAATTAAACTCTTGTTGCTACTTTTGAATATTACTCGAGAGACACAAAAGCTTAAACATTTTGCACTCAAAACACAACATGATTAAGAAAAGTTTGTGACGTCCTTAAATATATGAGCTCTGCTACACCCGTCAAAAATATTGAAATGGATTTTGAATGACAAATGAAGAGGAACGAATTGTGGTGCAATAGCAAACAAGGAGAAACGGCAGTGAAACACTGTTGCACTCTCAATTTTGGGAGTCACTGTACGTAATTCTTATTTTAGTCTTCCAATTAAACTGCTGTTGCTATTTTTGAATATTACTCGAGAGACGCAAAAGCTTAAACCTTTTGCACTAAAAAAACATGATTAAGAAAAGGTTGTGACGTCCATAAATATATGAGCTGTGCTACACCCGTCAAAAATATTGAAATGGATTTTGAATGACAAATGGAGAGGAACGAATAGTGGTGTAATAGCAAACAAGGAGAAACGGCAGTGAAAGACTGTTACACTCTCAATTTTGGGAGTCACTGTACGTAATTCTTATTTTAGTCTTCCAATTAAACTGTTGTTGCTATTTTTGAATATTACTCGAGAGACACAAAAGCTTAAACCTTTTACAACATGATTAAGAAAAGGTTGTGACGTCCTTAAATATATGAGCTCTACTACACCCGTCAAAAATATTGAAATGGATTTTGAATGACAAATGAAGAGGAACGAATTGTGGTGTAATAGCAAACAAGGAGAAATGGCAGTGAAAGACTGTCGCACTCTTAATTTTGGGAGTCACTGTACGTAATTCTTATTTTAGTCTTCCAATTAAACTGCTGTTGCTATTTTTGAATATTACTCGAGAGACACAAAAGCTTAAACATTTTGCACTCAAAACACAACATGATTAAGAAAAGGTTGTGACGTCCTTAAATATATGAGCTGCGCTACACCCGTCAATAATATTGAAATGGATTTTGTATGACAAATGGAGAGGAACGAATAGTGGTGTAATACCAAACAAGGAGAAACGGCGGTGAAAGACTGCTGTAAGTGAGGAGTAAAAATGCTCCATGCTGGGTTTGGTAATGATATTGCAAAATAAGCGAGGTCGAGGTAGTCTAGTGGTTTTGGTCAGGAACTCGTGGTTTGAATATCGCGGGTTCGAATGCTTGTGCCACTGAAACTCCGCCCTGTACAAGGCGCTGAAGCACATTAAATATGTCGAGGCTCAAATGTCTCCTGTTGGTGTGGTGTGAAAGTAAGAAGAGGGGGATGCTAGCTTAGGTATCGTCCTCGTCACTTGACCGAAGCTCAAAATTACAAAGTTTGTCTCCAATAGCCCTCATGTTGCTTTGTTGTATGAATATTTGAGAAATATCTGCGGGATCCCCTCAGTTTTTTTTTAAACTTTGGTTTTTATATTTACATATGAACGCAAACATCTTTTTCTTTAGCAATATATTTTGATGAATTTAGGGAATTACAGTTACCGTTAATAATACAAGGGCATAATAGCATTGGAGTAAATAGATGATTAACCGACTTTGTTTACAAAACAAACAGCCAGTTTTCCGTTGTATCCTTCCGCTTCTGTATTAACACCAAAAATGGTGCGAAAAGGCTTCGGTTTTTTGTTTGTTTTTTTTGCTTTGGTTTTTTCAATTATCCACAGATTTTTTATACATCACTTTTATCACCCCCCCCCTTTCCTAATCGATGTCGTTTAAGAAGATGCAATGCAGACAAGTCAGTGATTATGATGAAAACAAATAAAGACGGGCTTCGCATAGATCAACTGGCGGTTGTAAGAAGCCAAGGGGCATAGACAATCGCCAAGGCAGTAACCTGGTAAAGACATTTGGAATATGCCACTATTGGTAGGATCGAAAGTTTGACCCCAGTTAAACATCCAAGGAGGAAAGGTAAACTTTCCAAAACTTCAAGGTAAACTTTCCGAGAAAAATGTGAATGTGATAAATGCCCTTCTTTTTTTTTAATCAAATAAAATTTGTCACATGGAACCTCTAAATTTTTTCATAACCACTGCTCTAAATCATCACGTTGGTGTAGCGCACTTGACCAAATAAAAATGACGAGGTCCAATAGCCCTTATTTTATTTTGAAGTGCGATGATAATATTCAATCAATCAACAAACTTCCATTCAATAAGTCAAAACGGAAGTTAAAACTAAATTCTTTTAACTAAGAACGATCATCAAGATTACAGCAAATATCAAAGTAGTTAAGCTTGAAGGTTTGATCAGTTGTCGGCAGCTGATCAGCAATAAGAGAAATAAAACATTTTTTTATTTTTAAACTAGAAAGGACAATCTAGTTTATAAAAATTTGGGCTTATGCTTAATACAAGGATTTCAACGATTTGTAATACTTATTTTCATATAATCCCTTTATTAAACAATATTGCCATTTGTTTCATCAGGTTTACTGGCCATTTTGAATTGGTGAAAGTTCCTATGTAAAAGAATTCTGCATTTCTCCTCCAATCTAGATCATTGGTATTCCAATGCATAAGAGATTGGATTTATGGGTATACAAGAGCCAAATTAGGCTAAGTTGCGCCAAAAAATGATTTAAAAAATACTAAAATTTTTGAAAACTGATTCTAAATCAATGGTAATGGGATAGAGCCAGATTATGTTTAAAATGTAAAATGTAAAATTCAACAAAATATTATTTAAAAATTTTTAAAAAGTTAAAAAATGATAGTAAAATTTTTTTTAAAAATTAAAAAACTTTTATGATTTTTGCATAGCGAATAAAGTAATTTATTTATAAATGATCAAGTTGTGGAAAATAAATTCTATAAAAATATATTTGATGTAAAATACCGATTGAACGTAAGAATAGAAATATAGATTTTGGGATAGTGTTTTTCTCACCAACCAAATAAGATAAAAATAAAACAGATGAATTAAAAAAAAATTGATGCGATGATGGCTAAAAATTGGACAATCTATTAAAATGTGATGAACACAGTACGGAACCTTGTATGAAGGAGCATTATCACCTTATAAAAGCCACCTGTGTGTAAAACGAGTATGACCAATGCGAAGGTTTGACATCGGTTCTTCGCATCAGGGTGAGCCCCAATGACAGATTTCACGGAGAGCAGCTTGTTCTCCATGATTCATGTCAATACGATGCAGTTTGAGGAGCATCCTGTCAGAAAGTGGAACTGCTATCGGCAAGTGTATCGTTGCCAACAAAGCCGCGATGTCAGTTTGCTCGTTGCCCACGAGACATGGTATCCAACAAAACTGTTTATCACAACCCATGTAGTCGACTCGTAATACCCCCCACCACAGGATGACACCGACCGTTGTAATTCTAAACCGCTTCCAAGACACTCATGCAGTCAGTATAGATGCTGTATTTACAGAGGCTGTCGGAGTCAATTATTTGAAGCGCATGGTAAGTCACGATGGCTTCGGTAGTGAAAATGCTGCAAGAAATATCAAGCCAATTTCTGTTTGCGGTAATTTGAGTCTGTAATATAACCATTTGTGAAGCTTGCTATAATCGTCTGTGTCTTAGCAATTTCAAAAAAATTCTCGGGTATAACTAATTAATTACACATTATAAAGGCGAAAAACTCTTAAATTTAACATTATTTATTCCGTGAATTTCATTTAATATAAAAATTAAATTATGTCTTCGGTGATCATTAATACCCTGAAAAAGAAAAAAAATATTTTGATTAGAAAAACACTGTGTCTTTCGGCGCTTTCATTTTTCTGAAGAAGTTTTATTTGAATGCAAGTCACAATAATAAACTCATGCCTATGTTATTTAAATGCAATATATTTTATCTTAAAGGGCTACTCATAGTGAGAAACAATTTACACTTGCCTTGGTTTCTTCCTTTTTCTGTATAGTGTATACCATGCGAGTTTTAAGCAGATAAAGTACTGCAGAACATCTTACGGATCAATATTTTTTCACAGCGAAATGAAAATGAACGAAAAAATTCATGCATTTATTGATTCGAATTAAAATCGATATGCTTTTCCTTTAGAATCACTTGAAATAATTTTTGAATGAATCATTTTAATAACACTAAATCACGCAACAGTTGCTAGTTGAAAATATCAATGTTTTGTTATATGTTGTAGAAATCCTTTTACAAATTAACCTTTTCATGAGTGCATATTTTTATTGTCATCATTAGGATCCTCATTAGCTTAAATTTTCTATCAGAAACTTTAGGGATGTTTGACACCTGTTGTTCAGGT
This sequence comes from Trichonephila clavata, assembly GCA_019973975.1. Lineage (NCBI taxonomy): Eukaryota > Metazoa > Arthropoda > Arachnida > Araneae > Nephilidae > Trichonephila > Trichonephila clavata. The sequence goes on along the minus strand of BMAO01023333.1, from coordinate 23,445 downwards.
GTCTAAAAATCCACTTTTTACCACTTTGATACATTCACAATAACTTTGATTTTTTATTTGTCTTCTCTGTGTAAAACAAATAATTTTTACGGGAGGTCCTGCCGAGTTAAATGAATTGCTTTGGAGTTAGCGTTTTTGCTTCCGCATTACAAATACCTGGAATCGAGAAATTTGTATCAAGCACACCTGGTTGCTGTAACTGGAGGTAACAAAATATTCATGTTATAATGAATTACGGAAACGTTAAATCAGTTCGGATAACAGAAATACATGGCTTATAGCTTAAACAGAGTCATTGTCACATTTCACAGGACAAAATGGAATGGCTCCGGTGATGCCTCAACTATTGGCTTTTATGTGAAATGGATTACTGTTGATGAGACTTGTGTTGAGACTTGTTTCCCAAAATCAACCATCGACTGTAATTGATAATTTCGGTGTGGGATTCATTGATATATAACTTATACCTGCATAGCAAGAGATGTGACAAAGCCTAACTGTACACTGGTATAAATGGGGGGGGGGGGGAATGATGCGTCAAAATGATAACATAAGGCCTGGCCTATATTTAGATCTAAAGAATGAGTACTGTTGTTACTAATGCCACCTGTCTGACGGCGTCAGATCGAGGTCCATGAGATTCATCGCGGCAATGGGCTGTCGTTAACCGCAGCCTTTATTGATTGATTGTATGATTTTATGATACAAGAGCCAAATTCGGCTAAACTTCGCCAAATAATGATTAAAAAAATACTAAAATTTTGAAAACTGATTCGAAATTGAAAGTTATGTCGGATAATGTCAATAATGTGCTTCAAAAAATTTTTTGAATTAACGAAAATTTAACAAAAAGCTTATAAAACCAAACTGTGCTAAACAATTGTTTTAAGAAACGTTAAAATTTTGAAAAACGGATGGAAAGCATGAGATTAATATAATATGATGTGAATAATTAAGCTATAAAGTTCTTTGAAAACACTTGTTTATGCATACAGGTTCTGCAATGCAAATTTAAAAATTCTTACGAATAAAAAGAAATTTAAAACCTGAAATCAAAAATCATATTAACTTCCAATTTCGAAGAATGAAAATTTTCATAAATTAAAAATTAAAAAAAATAAACTTCCTTGATTTCTGGTAGGGGTCATGTAATGCGAGAAACCAGACCGTACCTGAGAATCTATTAACTTTTCATCTACATCAGTGCTTCTCAAACTTTCAATGTTTGCGGCCCAATTTTCAAGGCACCCCCTCCTCTATACAATAACAATATATTGAATTCAATAATAACATACTTTGACGTTAAAACTACAATATGACTAAAATTATAAACTGTATAAATTATCAAGAAAAGTATTAAAGTTTGTGAATAATTTTATACAAGCCCTTCGGTCACTAGTAATTATCAAACTTGCTCTTAACTTAGTATTGTTAAATTAATTATCAAATACATTGTGCAGTACTGATGCATTCATAAGTATATTATATCATTGTAAATATGTATTTTTCATTATCTCAGAATGTATTTTTTGATTCGTTTCAATAAATTAATAATTTTTTTAAATCATATATTTTTGACTTTTTGATATGCTCAGGCCCCCTGATAGGATTATCCCCAGGGACAAAATCTGAGAAGCGTTGAGATCTACATCGTGTTCAATTATATCCTCTTCTTCCGAATCACAATGAATAAAACTTTTCTTGTGTGAGGTGTCATTTTTATTTAGATTTCTGGTTTCTATTCTTTTGATAGCTCTTTTTTTTATTTTTGTTTTAAGTCTTTGGAATTTTAGATGTATTAGAAGACACACTATTGGATGTGGTAACATAGGGCTGAATGTCAGTTGATAGAGAGTCAAATTTGTGTGGGGTGTTGAAGGAAATAAGCGCGCTTCAGTTGATAAAGATGAAGCAAAGGTATTTAGGCTATTGTAAGGGAAACTAGTAGTAATATTAGAAATGCGTAAGATTCACTTGGTATTATTAAAGATTTAGAAGGAAGAGAGGTTGAGTTGAGAGATGAGCATGATGCAGAAACTAAAAGAATTGTGAACGTACTTAGCATCTCATTGGCAGAAGATATTGGCTTCAAACATTGCAAAGGTGGACGAATGATATTGGTTATGTTTGGATCTGTTTGTGCAGTAGTAGATATAGTGGAAGGTTTAGTAGCCTGAGTAAATGCTTGGGCTAACTGAGGAACTATTAATTTGAGTGCTTTTAAATAGGAGATACTTTTATTTTTGTTTGGTTTTCCTGTGTTTGTTTTTTGGGCATAATTTCGAATCTGATGGATGAGGTTGTGAACAATCAACACGTTTAAGCTCTAAAGTAAAATCCGTGGAAGGATGCCCAGCGGACGCACATCTACAGCACGTCAGTTGACCGCGGCAGGAAGTTTGAGAAGGTCCGAACCTCTGACACTTGAAGCAACGCAGAGGATTTGGAATATATGGTCGTATTTTGCAGTTTAAATATCCGGCTTTAATAGTAGAAGGTAATTTGGGACTATGAATGTTAAAATTATATGCTTAGTAAGTAAACGTGCTGATTCTTTTTTTACTGTAATTCTTCTGGCCTGGTTTGCAGCTTTGAGCCCCATGAAGGTGACAGTACGTTTTGGCTCGGTTCCACCCCAATTTTGAGAGAGAACATTCTGGAGGTTGTCAGGAGCCTTTCACCTCTCTTCTTCCACCAGCCTCATGAGAGGACTTGTGGCTCGACGGCTATTTAGAGTAGCCCCCCCCCCTACCACAAAGGGACCATACATTTACAATAATCTGTACCTTCTCCGGGATTCAAACTCAGGCACTACGGCACACTAACCGCTATACTGGATATTCAGCTACAAAGAAGAGTACTACAAAATAAACGAGCTCAGTTCAAAAATGTACCAAGAAGTTCTTCCCTGTCTTAAATCCTTTATGAATTCCCTGTTGTTGGTCAAACCAGAGAACGTTCATAATTCCTTGACAGAGTTTTCTATCTCTTAGACAAGGGTGGTCATAAAGTTTCCCCATATTTATTTACATTCTGAATGCAAAAAATTTTAGGGCTTAGCAGAGAAACATCACATTGTTGTGCAGCAATACATGTAAGGGAAAATAATTCAGAAAAGTAGAGTAGGATGTAGAGCATATATTCGGAAATACCGTCTGGAGCATAAATTTCTTCTCAAATCAACCGTTTTCAAAAGATAAAATGAACTAAACATAATTGACAATGGTGAAAGAGATAATTGTCCTCATTGCTTTATCTCAAAACCAGAATTGATGCCTTCAGACATCAGAAGTCGTATTGTTTCCGTTACTGAAGATGCAGTTATCTCAGGCATGAATCATTAAAGACAGAACTTCTCAAAATAAGCTCTATCAAACGAAGAGGTTCGACATGCCCAACGGGCTTCGCTATTCATTCACCGTATCTGCTGATGGTGAGAATAATATCAATGTACTTGGTGTGATAGGCTTAGTAAGACAATACCAACGATGCTGCTGCTGTTGAGAATGATAATGAACTGCAACAAAGTTGCTTTTCATACAATTTGTTAATGATAATGGTAAAGAGTATTTTAATCGCTTGATGTGTTGGGACAAACTAAAACGAGCAAAACGACAGTAGCGATTACAGCTGTTAAATGAAGAAACTGGCATAATCTATATATATAAAGGAGAAAAGCGACTGACTGACTGACTGACTGACTGACTGACTAATCACGAAATCTCTGGAACTATTCAACCTACAGACTTGAAATTTGGTAGACATGTTCCTTTGATAGAGTAGACATCAGCTAAGAAAGGATTTTCCGAAATTCGAAACGCAAGGGGCGTTACGGGGGGTTAAGGGCTTTAATAATAATTGTTTCCATGTTTAAACTACTTGATGTACAATCTTGAAATTGGGTAAGCAGATTCCTTTCAGAGAGTAGAGATCCGCTACAAAATGAGTTTGGTGAAAATCGACCCCCAAGTGGCGTTGCAGGGGCTTAGGGGGCGTTATTGGTAGTTATTTCCATTTTTAAACTATTTGACGCGCTGTCTTTAAATTTGATATATATAGATTCCTTTCGTAGAATAATGATCAGTTACAAAACGGGTTTTGTGAAAACAGACTTCTAAGTGGCGTTGCGGGGGATTAAGGGGCGTAATAGATAAATATATCCGTTTTTAAACTACTTCACCTACCTGCTTGAAAATTGGTAGGTAAGTTTCTTTCCTGGAGTAAATATCCGCTACAAAAGGGGTTTTGGGAAAATTGACCCCCAAGGGGTGTTGCGGGGGCGGGGGGTTTAAGGGGCGTTATAAATTCCTATTTTTAAGTTATTAGACGTACAGTCTTGAAACTTAGTAAGCAGATTTCTCTCATAGGGTAGAGATACGCTAAAAATGGGTTTCGTGAAAATTGCCCCCAAGTGGCGTTGAGGGGACTTAAGGGGCGTTATAGATAATTATTTCCATTTTTAAACTATTAGACGCACAATCTTTATATTTGATAAAGAGATTTCTTTCATAGAGTAGAGATCAGCTATAAGAAGGTTTTGTGAAAACAGACCTCTAAGTGGCGTTGCAGGGGAATAAGTGGCGTAAGAGATAAATATTTTCGTTTTTAAACTATTTGACCTACCTGCTTGAAAATTGGTAGGAATGTTTCTATCATGGAGTAAATATCCGCTACAAAACGGGTTTGGAGAAAATTGACCCCCAAGAGGTTTTGCGGGGGGGGGGGGTTAAGGGCAGATATAAATAATCATTTCTTATTTTAAACTATTAGACTCATAGTCTTGAAATTTGGTTAGCAGATTCCTCTCATAGGATAGAAATACACTGCAAAATGTGTTTTGTGAAAATTGACCCCTAGGTGGTGTTGCGGGGGTTCAAGGGGCGTAATTGATAATTTTTTTTGCATTTTTAATTAATTGGACGCACAGTCTTCAAATTTTTCTAAGCAGATTCCTTTCATAGAGGGCAATTCCCCTACAAAATGGGTTTTGTGAAAACAGACCCAGAAGTGGCGTTGCGGGGGCTCAAGTGGCGTTATAGACAATTATCCCCATTTTTAAACTGTTAGACGTACAGTCTTGAAATTTGATAAGCAGATTCCTTTCGTAAAGTAGAGAACCGCTACAAAATGGGTTTCACGAATATCAACTACTAAGTTTAATTTCGGGAGATTAAGAGGCGTAATCGATAAATATTTCCATTTTTAAACTACTTGATCATCCTGCTTGAAAATTGGTAGGCATGTTCCTTTCATGAAATAGAGTTCCTCTAACAAAAAGTAAAATGAAAATTGACCCCCAAAGATGTTTGCGAGGGGTCAAGAGGAGTTACAGAAAAAAATTCATGTTTTTAATTGTTAGACCCATATACTTGAAATTTGTTAAGCATGTTTCTTTTGTTGAATAGGGATCCACTAAGAATAAATTTTAAGCAAATCAAGTTCTGGGGGTTGCAGGGGGTTACTGGGACGTATTGACAAAAAAAATTACTTTTTTCGAGCTACAAGGACTATAATAATGAAATTTGGTTTGCAATTTTCTTTTGTTGAATTGAAATCCGCTAAGAGCGGTAATTTTGGAAAACGGCTCTGAACGGGATTACTTATTGATAGTAATACTTATTGATAGCAATACTTTTGTTTTTTTTCTGTTAGATTTAGACTTGAAATTTGGCTTGCATGTTCAATTTACGGAGTAGAGATTCACCGAAAATTGGTTTTGCGGGAATTTACTTGGTTTTTGAGTTACGAAAGAGCAAACATCATTCTATGCTTCAATTTTAGAGATTTTTAGAAAATACAAATTAGATGAGTTCTGCCCTTTTTTTTTATCAACAGGTGACAGTATAAGTATATTTTTCACTTCAATCGAATTCTTAATGCTAGGACTTAGATATCATTAATTTATACACATATATATAAGCAGTAAAAATTTATAAAACATCATGAAATACCCAGCGAAGCGGGCGGGTAACAGCTAGTATACAAATATGGATGAAAATAAATATTGATAGAAATAATATATAAGAAGGGTTTTGTAAGGATTGTGCATAGTGAGTACCTCAAAGGAAGTACACCTTTGACTGTCAAAATACAATTGCCTCCAAACTTGTACCTTTTGTCAGATATAAATATATTATAAATAAAAGTAAGTTATAAATAGTAAAATAAAAAATTCTTTTTGGTTGACTTGCAATTTCCAGTCCTCGGAAATTTGTTTTTGGAGTTATTGTGAAGCTATATACACAATAAGAAGTAAAACTTGTCTTAATGATTGCGCAAGGAGTAGGTTAATCTCTTAATTTGTTTTCTTTTCAGCCTGTTTTCACCCTCAGTGCTCTTGAATACAATTTAAGATATATTTTTAAGAAATTATTTCCTGTATTTTAGAAATTTATTTTTGTGAATTCATATTCAAAGTTAATAAGGTGGTGGGTAGTTGTTTCAATATTTTTGCACATCTTGAAACTGTATTTTTACATACTTTCGAATATTTTCCTGTTAATGCTTAGGTGAAGGGAAATTTTCCATATTTATGTATGAATTTAATTTTTAATTTACTATCTCTGTAGGATACGGGTGTGTTCCAAGGGCCCTGGCGCACACACGCGTCTTTTGGAGGGGGGAAATCCACCGTCGCGATTACATATATATATACTTAATGTTATTTTATCAAAACTTAATAATTTTATGCTTTACTGTTTATTCACTTTTCTAATGCCTGCGAAAATGGCTTTTGCTGTACTCACGTGGGGAGTCTTTATCTAATTGTTTTAACTTTAATTTTAAAATATTCTAGTAATTATTATAGATTATAATATTATTGTTAAACATTAATAGATTATGGTTTTATTAGTAATAATAGTTAAACATCTCTAGAAATTTCTTACTCTATCCTTGTGGCCCAGAGTATTGGCAAATTCAGGTGAAGGTTGGCTGGCCGAAAAACTTTGTTTAAACCTGCAATCCTGGTTCCTAAGGCCAGAATTTTGTTTTAGTACTACTGTGGCTAAGACTTTATTCTATCATGACTATAGTTATCTTAGGTTTATAACTGTTTTGTGCATGTTTTTGTATTGCATATATATCTTTTTCAAATTTTCAATCGCTAATAAAAGGCTTTCTATTTATCCATTCAAAGTAGGAATTAACTTGAAAAATGTTTTTTATTTCACTGCTTTTGTTATAGAGTGCGTATATATACAAGTACATAAATCTGTATAAACACCAGTCTTTTAAAAACAAACCTCCCTTTTTTATATAATTTTCCTGACTACAATATTTCTTCGACAGTCGAGAATCACGGTGAATTTATTGATGTAGCCCGCGTATTATTATAAATTTATTGATTTGGCTTTCGAGCTTCAAAGATTGATAACCCCTACTCTAAGGCATAATTAGAGATTGCAATATTGGACCCAAAGTTCAATACCGGTATTAGGTATTTCTTAGAGCTTAATACCGGGATACCGGTTTTAATACCGGTAGTAGAAATTTTAGAAAAAGAAAGAAAACACAGGGGCTTTTTTGTTTTAGTTTTACTTGCCAGTTTTCTTAGAGAGAGTAAATGTCACAAGAAATACTTTGTAACTTATATATAATAACAGTATGTAAGGAATCACAAAAAATAAATAAAGAAAGAAAAACGTCTTATTTATTTAAATCACAAAAAAGTGCAGATATCACTATTCAGTCTGTGGTACTATTAAAAATTTTTAAAATGCTCTTAATGTTTTAAAAGTTAAATTTTTGAAAAGTGTTCTTAAAAAATATAATGTATTAATTGTACTGTCACATTAAGCCTGGATCATAATTTTGTGCAAATATTACCATCTGTCGAAATCATATTTTCTAAGGAATGTCTCACAGAAGTTGAAATGTGTTGCTTATCAATATTTACAGATTCACGCGCAAGAGCTTACAATATCCCAAAGTACCCTAAATTTAAAAGTATTATTTTTAAGAATGTAACTAAGAGAAACATTTCAAGTTCTATCAGCATTTCCTTAGGTAACATATTTCATCAAACAAAACCAGCCAGAAGATTTATTTTATCCAGAAGATTAAGAATGCTCATTATCTCAGACCCACAAATCACACCGTAGCTGCCTTTCTTGATCTATAGAAAGCCTTCGACAGGGTCTGGAAATGCAAACTCGTTTGCAAACATTACAGCAATTTCAAAATCAAGGAGAGAATTCTGTCCTAGATTTCTGATTTCCATACCACAGGGTATACCACAAGGATCTGTGCTCAGTCCCCCTTCGTTTTCCTTATTTATCATCGAAATTGGGACTGAAGCCGATTCTGATCATAGTTTGGGATTGTATACTGATGATGTAATAATCTGGAGCAGAAATACAAGCTATAAAATTCTCAGAACAAAATTAACTCTTTCCTCCTTCGGCTGGAAAGGCTTGTTGTAGAGCATAAAATTCTTTTTAATCCATCGAAGTCTGTACCAAGTATTTTTACCACCAACAGGCATCTTTACAACTATGAGCCTGATATTTATTTACTGGGTAGTCGTCTGAATTGGGAAAAACATCCTAAATATCTGGGATTCATCCTAGTTTAGGAGATTCTTGGTCATGCTCATATAAACAATTTGGTTTCTAGAGGCAAACAGTGACTGAAAATTTTAAAATATAAGGGGTGATCAAATGAAAAGGTTCGAAACGACATAAAAATGAAACAGTTAAATATTTGCATATTCCGCCATGGGAGAATGTAGCGAGACATCTCGGGATGCCATTGGAGGCTCTGACTGGGATCGGGGATCATACGCGGGCGCCCGCATGCGCAGGAGAGAGCAAAGGCTCTTATAAAAAGCGGCGTCCAAATGATGCGGCAGTCCGTATGAGGACAGGATGGCGTTCGCGTTGCAAAATTCGACGATTGAGGAGCAGCGAAGTGTTATCCGATTTCTGGCAGCGGAAGGTGAGAAACTGGCAGCTATTCATCGGCGGATGGTGACCGTTTACGCGGAGAAATGTGTCTCTGACAAGTCTGTCAGCAAATGGAGTGCTCGTTTTCGTGCAGGCCGGGGGATGTGGGTGATGACCAGAGACCAGGCCAGGCAAACACTGTCATCACGAGCGATCTCATCGACAAGGTAGACGACCTAGTGAGAAGTGATCGGCGTGTCACATTGCGAATGTTGGCGCTGAAGGTGGATGTCAGCTATGGAACCGTGTGGACGATTGTTCACGACAGGTTGCGATTTCGGAAGGTGAGTGCCGCTTGGGTTCCGAAGCAGCTCACCGACCAGCAAAAGAAACTGCGTATGGGACTAGCACTGCAACATCTGTTTCGGTATCAGGAAGACCCCGCTTTCATGAAGTGGATCGTCACAGGTGATGAGACCTGGTGCCATCACTACGAGCCAGAGACAAAGTGGGACAGCATGCAGTGGAAGCATGCGTCGTCACCTCCCCTAAAAGTTCAGAGCCGTGAAGTCAGCAGGCAAGGTGTTGTTCACTGTCTTTTTCGACGTTCAAGGTCCGCTACTTGTGGAATTCCTCGAGCACAGAAAAAGCATTAACTCCGATGTGTGCTGTGAGACACTCCAACGCCTACGCAGGTCCATCAAGAACAAAAGAGCGGGGCTGCTCACGGAGGGTGTGATTCTGCTCCATGACAACGCGCGACCACACGTCTCCAGAGTCACACAAATGGAACTAGACAAGTTCAAATGGGAGACGTTGGACCATCCACCCTACAGTCCGGACATGTCGCCCTGCGATTTCCATGTGTTTGGTCCACTGAAGAAACACCTGAAAGGGAAGCGCTTCAACTCGGACGACGTACTCAAGGACACTGTGAAGGACTGGATCTCGTCACAGCCACAGGAATTCTGGGAACAAGAAATCCTGCGGCTTGCTCATCAGTGGGATCATTGTGCTCAGGCCTATGGTGTATATTTTGAATAAAGTCTACATTTGTACCCACCGTGTCGTTTCGTACCTTTTCATTTGATCACCCCTTGTATATTTCTGGCAGGGACTGGGGAGAGGATGCTTGGGTCCTTCGAAATACATATATTGCTCGCATTCGACCTTTCCTTGAAAATAGTGTACAAGTCTACTAGGTTGCCTTTGCTAGCAACCTTGATAAACTGGAAAGGGTACACCTTTCTGCTGCCAGAGTCATCACTGGTCTCCGTAATAGTTGCCAGAGGAGTATTGTTTTGTATGAAGATGACTTGCAACCTCTCAGATTAAAAAGCAGCTAATACGAAATACTTGGTCAAGCTCTTCAGTTATGGAGACTAGCAAAGAACCTCTTGTTATGTGCGCATTTGGCACAACAATCGTCGCCTTAAAAGAGGAGGTCCGCTTAGCTATGCTGAAAGAGAGGGATGGTTACATAATGAAGCAGAGTACGTCTCTCTGGCCCGCTGTACGTATGTTTCTGCGTCGTTCTATGAACGGGACTTTTTTAACACCGAATTATCCTCCTACACCCCAAACAAGGACACTTATCATCCAAAATATCTAAGGCAACTTGCTTTGGAGACTATTCATAAAGTCCTGTGTAATTTATAGCCTGTGTGACTCATGTGCAGACATCATCTTCATCCACCAATCTTATATTCCAGATGATGCTGTTATCCACGCATGAACGGATGAGCTGTTCCAAGTTGTCGATCACAGAATAAATCCAATAAATTGTGTTTTTTTTTAATACGATTGTTGGTAGCCTAGAACACAAGCTGTCTAAAGTTGGAATGATACTTACGTATTATCGCAACAATCTCCAACTCTTTTAATAACTCGTCAAGTTGGCAACGCCAATTTTCTATGTGTCGTACGCGTTGAATTGGCAACCAGGTGCTTCGTTTCATATAATGTCGCCAATAGATTGCGATAATACGTAAGTAACGTTAGAATTTGTGTCCAGCTTCCATTTACTTTTATTTTGCGTAGGGATTGCAATACCGGTATACCGGGATACTGAATACCTGTATTTCGAGCCATTTGTACAATTTTGTAATACCGGTATTCACAAGTTTAAATACCGTTTTTTCGCGGTATTTACTAGAAATTTCTAAAATTGTCTCCATTATTGTTCAGAGATCGCTAACATAGCGAAATATTATACGTTTTTGTTTTTATGTCTCACTAACGGGCGAAATTAATTAGACTGTAAATATAATGTCGCATCGTACAATAAAGGGAAGGGATAAAATATGCGAATCATCCAAGGAGGTGCGCGCGAAAACTATACTATTACAGCTCAGGGCGATACTGCACGCGCGCAAGATTCATAGTTTGATATTCGTGTGTATGAAAAAAAAACTGTAGTTGTGAAGAGAATGCGTGATATTTTGATATTTTTTAAATTCGTGAGTTTGTCATTCACATTGTACACTATCTGGCCAAAAGTATCCGGACACCCAGTAGTATGGACTTAGAGCGTCCTGAGGTACATATTAATGTGATGTTAGTCCCCCTTTTGCATGGATGACAGCCTTCACACGCTTGGGAAGACTTTCCACCAATTTTTGATAGGTGATCATAGGAATTGCCTTCCAGGCGTCCATCACAGCTGAAGTGAGTGCTTGCAGTGAGGATGGTCAATTTGACTGGCTACGTAATCTTCTATCTAATTTGTCCCAAAGCTATTCTATGGGATTTAGATCGGGGCTCTGAGAAGGTCAGTCCAATTTTTGAACACCCATTTCGTCAAAACACGTCTGTGCAAGCCTCGATGTGTGAATAGAGCAGTTATCCTGCTGGAAGAGAGAAATGGGCCTTCCCCGAAATATTGCCATAGAGTTGGGAGTGCAGCATTGTCCAGAATGTCCACATACATCTCAGAGATCATGTTTCCAATCACAGGAACTAACGGACCCAGGCGAAACCACGAGAAACACCTCCACAGCATTATGCTTCCACCACCAAACTTAACAGTCGGCACAATGCAGTCACTAAAGAAACGTTCGCCGGGCATCCGTCAAACCCAGACGCGTCCATCCGACTGCCAGATTGTAAAGCGAGATTCATCATTCCAAAGAACAGTTTTCCACATGTTTACAGTTCAATGACGGTGAGCGCTACACCATTGCAATCGATGCTTAGCATTCTGTGGAGTGATGTTTGGCTTGTGAGTGGCTACAAGACTATGTAATCCCAAGTTTTTTAACTCTCGACGGACAGTCCTGCTGCTAGCACTAATTCCCGGTGAACTTTGGAATTCCTGAGAAATTTCCACCAACGAGGACTTGCGATTTTGTTTCACTACCCTTTTCAGAGTTCTGCGGCTGCGTTTACCAAGTATTTTCGGCCTACCGGTTCGTTTTTCTGCCGTTTCACTACCTCGACGTTTCCACTTCACAATTACATCACTCACAGTAGATTTAGGCTTCTGTAGAATGTCCGAATCTCCCGAAATGATTTCCCACAAAGATGGCATCCCACTTTACTGCCACGATTAAACTCACTAAGCTACTTTGACTTACTCATTGCCTCCAAACGCATAAATACAATCTGACAAACCACTACCAACTCTTTTATAGATTTCAATTACGTATCAAATTGCGTCACTCGCCAGAACCACTTTTTTAAAGGGTGTCCAGATACTTTTGACCAGATAGTGTATTTGCATAGAGTCGAATTGATGCATTATGTTTTTTAAGATCATATTCCAAAAATTTACAACAGTACCACAGACTTAATAGTGATATATTTTACTTTTTTGTGATTCTTTACATACTTTTATAATTTATAAGTTACAAATTATTTTTTGTGATATTTATACTCCCTAATAAAACTGGCAAATAAAACAAAGAGAAACACCTGTATTTTCTTTCTTTTTCTAAAATTTCTACTACCTGTATTAAAATAGGTATCACGATATTAAGATTTGGAAAATACTGAATACTGGTATTGAACTTTGGTCCGATATTGCAATATTCGATTGACTGCAACAAGTCCAAGACAGATGCACGTATGACCCTAAAGACACACTATGTATTTCTACTCCAACTTTTCCACACTAGTACGAGTGTACTCGTACATCAAAACTTAGCATTAACTGCATCACTTCTTTTAAAATCTCACTACCGCCTTTAGTGGATGTGGTTTCATCAGAATTAACAACATTCATCTTCAAAACAACTCAGCTTAAAATCCTTGCAACTATCTACAACTCAACAAGATTAACTAAATAGATTACAAATAGACTTTGAAGTGATTGTCAAGTAACAATCTCTGTTTTTGACATCCACAAGTAATTCAAAAGCTGCTGAAAATCAGCGCCTGTGCCACATCTGCTATTACAAAAACTGAAGTAAAATAAGTTGGGGTAATTTTTCGATATTAAATCGCTATACGCCAAATATTTTAATCTTTGTACCATTTGCTACTGTAAGGTACTGCCGTAGGCTATGTATGAGATACACCGTTACAAACTTACCGTGTAGTTTTCCGACCACTCATGAAGTATGTGGTAGTTCTTCCTGAAACTCTAACGTGGTGTCAGCATAGTTTTTTTTTATCGCGAGGTGTATTAATGGATTTTTCTATTTCGATTTAGATACCTTCTCAGAAATTCATTGCACTGAGAGGTTAACAAGCTCACTTGTACGGTTAGTTTTACCACCTCTTCACAAAGGCTTCTTATAAGCGAGTTACATGTATTTTCAGTGGAAACTGTTGCATCAGTGGAATCACATGTTGAACATTCATTGATCTTGTCTGCTATTACAGCTAAGTTACCCTGAGAACCCCTACAAACGATGAGTATTTGTTGGAAATTAGCCTGTAACCAAAGAGTACCACATTATCCATTTCACTGGTGGCCGAGTTTTGCCTCTCTAAAAGAAGTTATGAAGGCTTTCTAACTCCTAAGTGCACATTTTGCAAAAGATATTTTAACCATGTTCTTTCAGATAACTAGAATTATTTCAAAATCCATTTTTTTTTAACGATTCGTATAAGTTAGCCACCGTATAAGATAAGTATATTCGTATAAGTTAGTATACGATATCTAACCCCCACTAAGACTTTACCATCAAAAGTTTCAATATCCGAGGGAAACTGCTCACCCAGTCACAATGAATTGGATTCGTGTGAACCATAGATAAGGATCAGGTTTCTAGAATGAAAGTGATTTGAAAGCAACTCTTACTCCCTGAACAGGATCTACGTTGGCAACAAGTGACAGGGTTCAGACCGGTTCACTTCTCTCTTTTAAGTCATTTTAAATTGTACTTTCAAAACTGGGCGCCCAAAAAGGGACGGTCAAATACTATTTTAAACATGGTTACATTTCATAAAGCGAAAGTCTTTTATAGAGTGAAATCTTCATTTTTTTTATCCGCAAAATGTTTCGAAGTTGAGATTCTCACGATTTGAAAATCTAAATCAAATTTCAAATTAACTGAATTGAACTGTTTGTTGACTTACATAGTTTCGAACAATTTCCTTTTATAAAAGTTTTACGTGCACAAAATAATTTCTCGTATTCTCATACTAATAAACTTAAGAGGAATGATACATTGATCATCAGGTAAAACGAATGCAAAATGTGAAAGCTATTTCCTCCACACACAAAAAAAAAGATTTTGAGGATTTTAGAGGTAAGAGTAGTTGGGTCCATGAACGGTCCTAAAATGAGGATCAAAGTATAATAACCCAGTTAATAGGTAGAAGAAGTAAACGTTAAGAATCCTAAATGGAAATCAGGTCTCATCAACCATTACTTCTAGGGTTGGAAGACATATGGGAATTTCAAGACAGCAAAAACAGTTGGATTGTTCCCAGTTCTGACATCAAAGCGTTCGCCTTTCCAATGACATCACAATTTTTTTTCCTAATGGGGCTGCGTATTGGTATTTTAAGCCTTTGCAGACCTAGTACATTCCCCAGGAGCTGGTATCACGTTTTAGCGCTGCACCATATAGGCGATACCAATTACAGCAAGCAATTTTGACGCCCAATTTCCTCCAAAGAGGGAGGCACCTAAGCTCTTGACATCACAAATAGATTAACCAAAAAAAAAAACCCAAAAAGACAAATAAACAGAAAACCTGAAAAATCTGGACTTTTTTCAGTAATGTTAAACGTGACAAACTTTAGATGATGTTCCAGAATACATGGCTGTATTTTTACAGATTAAACTATTGTGTATAGATATGCAAATAAATGTCTATTGTTGAACATGAAAATGTTATTATCCAAAAAAGTAATAAGAGAAGCTTTGCTGTGAAAATAACCATTTTATGCGACTTTTTTTTGCAAAAAGTAGCATAAAACTGGTCTCATCTTCTGAGGGAATGGAAAATTTAAATCCTAAGCGTACAATACTTTTGCGTTTTCGTGTTAAGACTGTGTTCGGTAAATAGACGAGAGTTTGTACTAAACGCGGAGCACTTTTTCAAACAGAGAAATGTCTCAATTTCCATGAAATTTTTTAATATTGTATAATTCATACATCTCACGTAAATGGATAGTTCATTTAGCACTTTGGTAGAGGAGAAAACACATTTTATATTATAAAAAATGGGTCAACTTGGATAAAAATGATTAGTATGATAAAATATGCTGCTTTCTACAGGATAGTGTAGCCAAAATACAATATTAATGTTTGAGTTCTTTTATATCTGAAAAGTATTCCGAATTCAGGGCCTATTCAAGCGAAAACAGCCCTAACGCATATCAGAATTGGTAAGCAAAAATTTCCCCAAAACACCACTTCCTGTTTTCCATCAAAAAAAAAAAGGAACGATTTTTAAAAAAATCGTCATCGTGTATCACGCGGAAAGAGTGCGAGAATACCTCCGTATCAGCGAAGCATGTAAAGGACACTTTGAAATAAAAGTTCTCCTGCGCTGAAGTTTTGTTTTTGCTGGCGACGATTGGCGAGCACGTCTCAACATGCCAAGGCCGCACCAATTTCCACGCTCTAGGGCTCCTGAAAGCTGCTACAGGGAGCTTAATAAATGATGTCAGGAGATACATTTGTAACTAAGGTCAAGTGTTAATGTTCGTTGGCCATGATCCACTTCGGATGTTTGGCGATGAAAGCAAGCTGTGCGACAAGATTATCCATTCAGAATAGAAGGAGATTCATGTATAATTAAAATATACGGACAATCTTGTGTGCCTCTAAGGTAGGGGTCTTCAACCCTTGGCCCCCTGAAAGCATTTTAGTGGTCATTAGAAGCAATTACCGTGTATCTGCTTTTTCTCATAAGAAATACAACTTTTTCTGTCATTCTTGATATTTAAAATATTTCACTAATGCATTTGATATCAATTTAAGATAAAATTTTCTGAAAATGGCAGATTTCTCAAAAATTTCACTGTATTTTAAATAGTTTTAAATATAAAAAAATCTGACTATGCATAACATCTCAGAAATTTTCGGAAAGAGATGGACTCTTTTCTTTTAAATGGTTGAAAAGTATTTTAATTCGACTTCCATTAAAAAATTTTTTTTTTTGAAACCGATTTAATATATATTTTTATACCTACATAAAAATCCCGTGTCACAGTTTGTCCGCGATGAACTCCGAAACTACTCATCCGATTTTAATATAATTTTGCATATTGTGGGACATTTCTTCCAACTTAAAATATAGGATTGTTTTTATTTCAATTAATGACGTCACAATTTTTTTTATTTACGGAAAAGTAAAGAATCCGGGAAACCGGGAAAATTTACAAAATGTTGCAATGTGAGTGTGCCTGCAGAAGCGGATTTTGCAGACCAAGGTGTACGGGGAAAAGGAGTACCTAGCGTATTTCGGGGCGTGGAATCTAAATTTCGAATCAGTTTCCAATAATACTAGTAACTTTGCCGGATAATGCCGTCCGACCGTATTATAGACACACCGTGGCAAGGGCTTACCTTAAAAGCCTTGGAGCGCTAAGACTTGGTCCCTGGCGTATTTATTCCGGAAGACCATCTATTACGCGAACCGTGGCAGGAGCTTACCCTAAAAATCTTTGATCAGAAAAAGTGCGTTTCTGGTGTATTCTGGAATGGTGAACGAGAATCTGAAATTGAATTTCAGAAATTCCTGTAATTTGTTGGATAATACCGGATGATCCTAATGTCTTCTTCCAGGGAATAAACTTGCTGGCTCGGAAGTAGTCTCCGGTTGCGTCTAGGAGTGGGAAACCAGAATCTGTGAGATCAGATTTCAGAAACTCTCGTAACTTCGCCGGATATTGCCGGGATTAGGTGGAAAGGCTTTGCATTGCAGTCCCATGTGCGGATTTTCATTCCCTCAAACGAATCAGTTGCATACGCTGGGGCATCAAATGACAGTCCCATGTACTTTTTGGGATGTGGAATGAGAATCTGGAATCGAATTTGGAGTAGTTCCGATAATTTTGCCGGATAATGCCTCAGGACCGTAATATTCGTAGCCAGTGGCATCGGCCTAACTTGCAGACGTAGGGGGCTCAAAAAGTAGGCCCTGGACGTATTTCGGGACCACTGATCCGAATATTCCCATCCAAATCAAGAAATTCCCATAACTATGTCAAACAATGCCAGACGGCCATACTTTATGCGAACCATGGAAGAGGCTTACCTTTAAATTCTTGTGATGTGAAAAGTGATTACCTGGTAATTTTCCGTGTGGGGTAGAAAAATCGGATTTGCCGGATAATGCAGAGACTGAACTTTCACATAATAGGTGCTTTAAAAGTGGGCACCGAGTGCATCTCGGTGTGGGGAACGAGAATCTGGATTTGGATTTCAGAAACTCCCGTAATTTTGTTGGATATTGCCGGCTTTGCGTTGGAGTCCGGCGTCCGGACTTAAACTTGCAGGCTCAGTCATGCGAAAATACAATTGCTATAGAAAATGACATTGGCAATTGCCTTTTCAGGCATCGTTATCACTTTGTTAGATGGCGGACAAATTGTACTTTCCGCATTCAAGTTGCCATCATAAGACACCAAACGCAATGCGAACCATTGTAAAAAAGCGGGTTTGCTACAGAAGTGCAAAGGAGTCATAATCAGATAAATGTACCATTACCCATAAACATTCAATCGATGCATTTCATAGAACTTTTAAAGATTTAAGCGTGAACGAAAAAAACACTCGGTGGTTCTGTCCTGCTACTGTCTGGTGATTCCCGACAGATATTGCCAGTCATTTCTCGCTCTACTTTTGTTCACGAGATTAATACAGGTTTAAAACAACCGTTTTGATGACGAGACGTAGGAACATTTCGATTGACCGTAATCAAGAGAGAACATTGCAAGTTCATCAATCGGAGCAAATGTTACCTAACTAACTGTTGGATGCTGGAAACGGTGAAGTAGAAATACATCACAATACATAATGTATCAAATAGCCAGACAATTTTTGTACTGTTGCTCAGACAAAAAGAAGGATCAGATTGAGAGTGTCTTCCCGGATATACCGTATAATCTATATATATAAAGGAGAAAAGCGACTCACTCACTGACTGACTGACTGACTGACTAATCACGAAATCTCTGGCACTATTCAACCTACAGACTTGAAATTTGGTAGACATGTTCCTTTGATAGAGTAGACATCAGCTAAGAAAGGATTTTCCGAAATTCGAAACGCAAGGGGCGTTACGGGGGGTTAAGGGCTTTAATAATAATTGTTTCCATGTTTAAACTACTTGATGTACAATCATGAAATTGGGTAAGCAGATTCCTTTCAGAGAGTAGAGATCCGCTACAAAATGAGTTTGGTGAAAATCGACCCCCAAGTGGCGTTGCAGGGGCTTAGGGGGCGTTATTGGTAGTTATTTCCATTTTTAAACTATTTGACGCGCTGTCTTTAAATTTGATATATATAGATTCCTTTCGTAGAATAATGATCAGTTACAAAACGGGTTTTGTGAAAACAGACTTCTAAGTGGCGTTGCGGGGGATTAAGGGGCGTAATAGATAAATATATCCGTTTTTAAACTACTTCACCTACCTGCTTGAAAATTGGTAGGTAAGTTTCTTTCCTGGAGTAAATATCCGCTACAAAAGGGGTTTTGGGAAAATTGACCCCCAAGGGGTGTTGCGGGGGCGGGGGGTTTAAGGGCGTTATAAATTCCTATTTTTAAGTTATTAGACGTACAGTCTTGAAACTTAGTAAGCAGATTTCTCTCATAGGGTAGAGATACGCTAAAAATGGGTTTCGTGAAAATTGCCCCCAAGTGGCGTTGAGGGGACTTAAGGGGCGTTATAGATAATTATTTCCATTTTTAAACTATTAGACGCACAATCTTTATATTTGATAAAGAGATTTCTTTCATAGAGTAGAGATCAGCTATAAGAAGGTTTTGTGAAAACAGACCTCTAAGTGGCGTTGCAGGGGAATAAGTGGCGTAAGAGATAAATATTTTCGTTTTTAAACTATTTGACCTACCTGCTTGAAAATTGGTAGGAATGTTTCTATCATGGAGTAAATATCCGCTACAAAACGGGTTTGGAGAAAATTGACCCCCAAGAGGTTTTGCGGGGGGGGGGGGTTAAGGGCAGATATAAATAATCATTTCTTATTTTAAACTATTAGACTCATAGTCTTGAAATTTGGTTAGCAGATTCCTCTCATAGGATAGAAATACACTGCAAAATGTGTTTTGTGAAAATTGACCCCTAGGTGGTGTTGCGGGGGTTCAAGGGGCGTAATTGATAATTTTTTTTGCATTTTTAATTAATTGGACGCACAGTCTTCAAATTTTGCTAAGCAGATTCCTTTCATAGAGGGCAATTCCCCTACAAAATGGGTTTTGTGAAAACAGACCCAGAAGTGGCGTTGCGGGGGCTCAAGTGGCGTTATAGACAATTATCCCCATTTTTAAACTGTTAGACGTACAGTCTTGAAATTTGATAAGCAGATTCCTTTCGTAAAGTAGAGAACCGCTACAAAATGGGTTTCGCGAATATCAACTACTAAGTTTAATTTCGGGAGATTAAGAGGCGTAATCGATAAATATTTCCATTTTTAAACTACTTGATCATCCTGCTTGAAAATTGGTAGGCATGTTCCTTTCATGAAATAGAGTTCCTCTAACAAAAAGTAAAATGAAAATTGACCCCCAAAGATGTTTGCGAGGGGTCAAGAGGAGTTACAGAAAAAAATTCATGTTTTTAATTGTTAGACCCATATACTTGAAATTTGTTAAGCATGTTTCTTTTGTTGAATAGGGATCCACTAAGAATAAATTTTAAGCAAATCAAGTTCTGGGGGTTGCAGGGGGTTACTGGGACGTATTGACAAAAAAAATTACTTTTTTCGAGCTACAAGGACTATAATAATGAAATTTGGTTTGCAATTTTCTTTTGTTGAATTGAAATCCGCTAAGAGCGGTAATTTTGGAAAACGGCTCTGAACGGGATTACTTATTGATAGTAATACTTATTGATAGCAATACTTTTGTTTTTTTTCTGTTAGATTTAGACTTGAAATTTGGCTTGCATGTTCAATTTACGGAGTAGAGATTCACCGAAAATTGGTTTTGCGGGAATTTACTTGGTTTTTGAGTTACGAAAGAGCAAACATCATTCTATGCTTCAATTTTAGAGATTTTTAGAAAATACAAATTAGATGAGTTCTGCCCTTTTTTTTTATCAACAGGTGACAGTATAAGTATATTTTTCACTTCAATCGAATTCTTAATGCTAGGACTTAGATATCATTAATTTATACACATATATATAAGCAGTAAAAATTTATAAAACATCATGAAATACCCAGCGAAGCGGGCGGGTAACAGCTAGTTATTTAGATAATGATTGGCTTTGTGTCCTGTTACTTAACCAGAAACAGTGTTGATATTGACGAAATAAACTTCCAGATATAGAGTTGTGTTTCAAGGTGATCCAAAGCCTTTAAAACAATAGACACTATTGTTGATGAAAAAAATCATAAATTTTCCTACTGAGTTTTTAAGTTCTCTGAATATATCAGGAATGCCACCCCAAAATCTTCAGTTGAGGCTTGGTTCACTGATAATTCTGCTGCGTAACTTAAATCCACCTAGCTTATGCAACGGTATACGTTGCAAAACGGTTAATGTCATTAAAAGGGGAGTTACCAGGAAACTTCCTGAAGCAAACATTTTGACTGTAAAGTTTAAAGGAGAAATCGTCCTGTTGCCACGCATTCCAATGATATCGTCAGAATCTACAACACTATTCAAAAGGCTTCAATTCCCGAATAGTTTGATTTTCGCGATGGCCATAAATAAGCCAAAGCCAAACAATGTCCATTTGATGCATGGACTCAGAAAATACATGTTTCTTGAATGAGCAACTATATGTTGCATGCCCCGTATAGGGAAACAATCGAATGTATGAATTAGCAAAAGACGGGTTACGGAAAAATATCGTGCACCGATTAGCGATTCGTTATATTAAACTTCTTTATTAGTAGAGTTTAAAATGATAAAAATAATATAAAACTTGAGGTGGCGCATTTATCAGTGTTAGTCCTCTCATTTAGAAAAATTAAACCTCCATATGTTGTTACTTAACAACTTTGTAAGTATTTTATGCATTATACTATACTCATAGGAGATAAATAAAATGCAGTTAACATTTGATGTTTTACGCTTAATTTAACTTTCCGAAATTTTAAATGAAGATTAATTTGACTGCATTGAATGGCTTAAAATAATATCGAAATCACATATTAAAACAAAGTCACAGCAACGCGTGGTCTGGGATACCATTTCTTTTGACAACCGGGGGTCGCTTTGGTCGTCACTAGAGGCACACTTACAGCACAGCGGTACGTCGACGACTTTCTGAGAACTGTTTTGTTGCCATTCCCTTTGCAGTACCCTGGCCTTACTTTTCAGCAAGGTAATGCTTGACCACATACGGCATGTATTGCTGTGAACTGTCCTACAGCTTGTCAAACACTTCCTTCACCAGTCAGATTGCCAGATCTATCTCCAATCGAGCATATCTGTAATATGATGGAAAGGTGACTGCATCTACCAGGAAATGTTGATGACATGAAGCAACAGTTGGAGCAAATTTGGCAACAGACCATTGGGGTGCTTCATCACTCTATGCCACGTCGTGTGGCAGCTTGCACCCAGGCTAGAGGTGGGTCACACACAACACCTTACTGAGCTCGTTACTTTGTAACTATGTAACTCTGAAATAAATCATTCAATTTTTCTGAAATTTTAATCAGTTTTTATTCTGTACATAATCTTTCTACACACCTATTGTTTTCTCTATCGGACAACTCGTTCTTGGTGCGTCGTTTTTTTTAATTCCTATTATCAGCTCTTTCTTCTCTCTGTATATATATATATATATATATATATATATATATATATATATATATATATATATAAATAGAAATATTATTTTCAATTATATTTATCGTAATAACGTATTAGTTAGTGATAAATGTAATATATATTTAAATTTTAATAACTTATTAAACATTGTATGGAACATGGATATCCTGCAAACTTTATAAAATGTTATATACATAACAGTTTAATATAAGAAATATGTTATTAGTTGTACAGTTAATCGATAGATGGCACCTCAAGCTAAGTAAATTAACAATATTATATTTTATTTAAAATTAATTGTATATGTTTGAGTTGTAGTCTTTTATTTTCTATAAATTTTAAAATAAATTTTAGAGTTTTTAAATGTATATATAGTATATATATATATGTAATAACTTAAATTGATATCTACACATAATTCGAATCTCCTTTATTTATAACATCTAATTCATAAATCCTAATACCGTATTGCGAAATGCGTCTCTTTCTCAAGCATTAAAAACATGTTAGTTTATTACTGATTCTTTAGACCTTGAAATTTGATAGAGTTATTGGCGATTCCAAGAAATATAGGATCATTAATGGTTTCCAAGCTCTTTAGTAATAGGGATTAATATTCCCTAAGCAATGAAGTCATTTCTATAAATAGCTAATTATTCCCTTCACCTAGACACGTGACTGTATCTTTTACAATGTGTTTTCCCCGGTTCTTCCCTATATATAAATACTTGCTAATTGAATAATCCCTCTCTTGTATTTTTGGCTGAGTATGAAAAGCATACTCAAATAAACAATGTGATCACGAACAAGCCTCTTTTTAATTTTTCGGCCACGACTACTTCATCACTATTAATTAAAATGAAAATTTTTCTACTGCAAATATATTGCAGAAAAGTCGGTAGGATCGTTAGTTGCGTGGGAAAGAAATTAAGTTCAACACGCGGGGATTCAACCGCTTTTCTTACTCCGTGTAAAGAAAATGCCTGTTCATTTGTGCGCGTTTTTTAATGAAAAGAAATCTTCCTACAAAATTTAATGAGTTCACGAGATGTGTTTTAGGTAAATTGAAAATTTGTGAGAAGGTGCAACACCAGCTATAAAAGAAAAAAGTTTTATACCATCAACATGTTAAAAAAAAAATCAGTCTACAATTCATCCAACAATTCCGGTTCAAATGAAAAAATAAATAA